>CM050856.1:110000-225000 GCA_027580175.1 Siniperca scherzeri | reverse complement strand
TTTCCATTCGCTGCGACTCTTTATCACCGAGAGCTGCAGCTGCTGCAGAGACAGACTCCACAGGTACACCTGAACATACACCTGAGAGACAGACCTCAGAGTCTGTTGACTGAGTGTTATCTTCCTCTGCTGCCGTCTGGTGGTAAAACACAGCAACATGTGTCAGTTAATAAATCGGTGTCTAACAGCAAAATTAATTCTAATGTAATATTAATGTAGTTTTAATGAGTGTGTTTCTTGTTTGTCTCCACCAGGGGGAGCTGCAGCAGGAGGAGCTCTTTGTTGCCGTGGAGATGCTGTCAGCTGTCGCGCTCATCAATCAGGCGATGGAGGTGGGACATCTGCAGCAGTTCTGCTCCTCATTGGTCAGTCCGTCTGCAGGACTCTCTGATGTAGACCACACCCTGCTGGACAGGTATGACTACCTGTCTGTCTCTCCACCTGTCTGAGTCATGTCATGTGGACTCTCTGTTGTCTTTGGTTTTTAGTTTAGTTCCCATTTTATTTTACTTACCAAAAACTATTTTATTAAAATGTTAAGAGGAGAAATGTTAAATAATGTACAGTTCAAAATATAATAAAATAAAAACTATATAGACACTTAGGTGTACCTAATAAAGTGGCCACTGATGCTATATCTATATAAAGTAATGAAGTAGTTCTGATAAACTGAGCAGTGGAGCGATGACAACTAAAAACTAAAAAGGTGAGTTTTTAACAGGAACTTAAAGGCCTGGTGGTGATGATATTATAATGATGATGTCATCGTGTCCTCAGGTACTTTAAGTGTCTGGTTGGTGTGAAGCAGCAGGTGGGTGGAGATCTGCTGACCTGGAATCAGCTGCAGGAAGGAATCAACCGCGTCAACAACTCTGTGCAGGACGAACACCAACGTATGGAAACACACACTCACACCTTCTCTACATGTTGTTTCCTGTCAGCAAATCCTCGTTCCAGTGTTAATTCAAACATTCATCACACAGTCAGTTTATCTCATCACACGTTTTGATCTTCTGTGCTAAGCTAGTGTTGGGACTCCACAGATTAATTCATTCGTGTGATTTTAACTGAACTTTTGTTAGGAGAGCATTTGAACATCCTGAGAGCATTGAATCAGCGACCGTTGGTCAGTCTGACCTGTGACCCGTGATGTCACCAGGTCGTCAAATCCACCGACGAAAGGAAAAAGGATTCGGCCGCAACACAAGCGCCTGTCTTTGTCTTAAGATTTCTGGTTATCTCGCCGCTAACCGAGAGTAAGCAAGCTCTCGTTCCTCCTGGCTTTGCTGCTCAGCAACAGCTGTTACCGCCGTAACACCGAACCAAACTCTCTCTCTCTCTTACCACAGCACCGCGAGAGCCTGCGTAAGATTTCTGCTACAAAGTTTAGCATCAACGGCTGCCACACACAGTCTGCCAGCTAACTTCAGCTGCTTTTCCACCAAAAGTACCAGGAACTTTTATGGTCAGGAACTACTTTTCAAGGAACTAAAACTTCCTTCAGCCCGTTGCTGTCTGCGTTTCCACCGTGGTCTAAAGACCCGGGAAGATCAGGCAAATTACACCCATTAGATTACACCCATCGCACAGCTGCATAGCTCTGTTGTTTTAACTTATTAAACACATCACCTGCAGTTCATCATGAGGTGAAGGTTCACTTTACCGCCCGTTTCATCTGAAAAACACGGTGAAAAAAATAAACGCGTGTCTCACTGCGACATTAACAAGGTATAATTTTGTAAGATCGATTTAGCCAACCCTTGTCTTAACACCACGATTCTACGACGTTAACAATAGCAGTTGGCTTTAGCATGTAGCTAACATTAGCGTTATAGCATTTAACAAACAGCATGTGGGCCGAATGTGATTCACTTTAAAATATCGGCTCTCTGACCTCTGCGTGACCTCTGTCTGACCTCTGACCTTTAGAGCTGCTGGCTGTCAGTCGGATTAACGCGGCTGTGATCAGAGGAGACTCTCAGCAGCTGCTGTCTGCTCTGCTGCTGCCCTCCTGTGCTGTGGACGAGGTTTTACCTGCCAACACCTGCAGATACCTGAACCTGCTGACCAGAGCCAGGCAGCACAAAGCTCAGGTAAATCCACACAGGCAACCAATCACAGGTAGGCAGGGATTCAAAGCGACAGCTCAGACTTAAACCAGAAGCAGAACTCTGTTGAATCTTTAATCTTTATCATTCAAATCATGTGAATGAATCGAAGAATTTGAAGTCACGTGTCATCCTTCTGTCCAATCAGGTGAGCAGAGACCCGGGCGCTGAGCTGCGGTTGGCTGATATCCAGGAGGCAGTGAGCAGGGCCAATCAGCACACTCAGAAAGCTCTGAAGTGTGAGTCAGAGACTTTGTTTTGTTCAGATGATTTATTGATCACAGAGAGACAGAAACCTGATCAAGCTACATTTACTACAGTTAACATCTGCAGAAAATGTTATCGTTGTTTTAAATAGTTCTTAATCTGTATCTGTAAGTATTCTTGTAATATATTTTATTATTAATAAATATATATATATATATATATATATATAATAATAATAATATAAATTATGTCTGTTGATTGTAAATAAATGTACCCAAAAAATCAACACATTGTTCTGCTGTTTCTGTCCTCTGGAGACAATGAGCTGTAATAATAATAATAATAATAATAATAATAATGTCATTCTCTCTCTGTGTGTTCAGTGTGTCTGTCAGTAGCGGCAGTGAATCAGGCTGTGAAGGACAACAAAGTGAATCAGACTCTTCGTGTTCTGACTTTACCTGAAGTTCAGCTGCAGGGAGTCGTTTCTGCCTGTGCAGCAGATTATCAGAGAGAACTCAACGGTCTGATCACAGACAGGACGCGCAGAGGTACGACTGACCGATCACAGACAGGACGCAGAGGTACGACTGACCGAGCAGAGGTACGACTGACCGAACACAGACGGGGCGCGGAAATGCGACTGACCGATCACAGACGGGGCGCGGAAATGCGACTGACCGAACACAGACAGGACGCGCAGAGGTACGACTGACCGATCACTGACAGGACGCAGAGGTACGACTGACCGAACACAGACGGGGCGCGGAAATGCGACTGACCGATCACAGACAGGGCGCGAGAGTACGACTGACCGAACACAGACGGGGCGCGAGAGTACGACTGACGAACACAGACAGGGCGCGAGAGTACGACTGACCGATCACAGACGGGGCGCGCAGAGGTACGACTGACCGAACACAGACAGGACGCGGAGATACGACTGACCGATCACAGACGGGACGCGCAGAGGTACGACTGACCGAACACAGACGGGACGCGCAGAGGTACGACTGACCGATCACAGACGGGACGCAGAGGTACGACTGACCGATCACAGACGGGACGCGCAGAGGTACGACTGACCGATCACAGACGGGACGCAGAGATACGACTGACCGAACACAGACGGGACGCGCAGAGGTACGACTGACCGAACACAGACGGGACGCGCAGAGGTACGACTGACCGATCACAGACGGGACGCAGAGGTACGACTGACCGAACACAGACGGGGCGCGAGAGTACGACTGACGAACACAGACAGGGCGCGAGAGTACGACTGACCGATCACAGACGGGACGCGCAGAGGTACGACTGACCGATCACAGACAGGACGCGCAGAGGTACGACTGACCGAGCCCCCCATCCCGTTCCTGTCGCTCTGCACGTCAGTGAACTGCAGCTTCGTCCTGAGACATTAAGTCACATTAAACTTCCCAAATAATAATCTGTGTGTGTGTGCGTGCGTGTGTGTTCAGGAGACAACAGGAGTCCGTGGGTTCGAGTCCGGCTGGACGACGGCTCGTTCTACTACTTTCACCTGAACAGACTGGAGGGCAGCTGGGAGAAACCCAACGGCTTCATACACAACAGCGTGTTTCTCGACCAACACCAGATACAGGTGAGACACACCTGAGGGTCAGAGGCAGGGTCCACTTTTGAAATCTATGCGCTAAAAGAAGGAATAACATTTAGATCATTTAGGCATCATTTGCATGCACAAAGGACCCACGTCTTTCAGTACAGGACCCCTTACAATCACTAACAACCAGGTATTTCAAAGGTACCGGCAGACGACAAGAAACAGAGCACACAAGTTCACCGCAGCGGATCACACAGTCAGCGCTCAATGCAAAACCCACAGTTCAACCACCAATGAATGAGTCCTTATCTCAGTTACAATCTCCACAAGAATCCATATCTCAACAAAAACCTCCTCCTCGGGATCCCAGCAAGCAAACAAAAAATACTCAGTTTGAGTTTCAGTACAAAAGTTGACCGACGAAAATAAAACCAAGTGACGCCTCTTGCGTCTAATAGACGAGCTTAGTGATTCTCCGACAGCACCGGAGTTACCTCCCGTAGTGCTGGCAAGCTAACCGGCTGACAGACTGTGCCTCTTCCACTGGTGAGTAGAGGGGCGCCATTTTGGTTTGAAACGCTGGCATAGATGCTCCCTGAGCTGACTGGTGGGTGACGCAGGGGCGTGCGTGCTTAAAGGCGCAGATTGCCACAATACGCTAACTAAATGTGTCTTTCTGTTGTGCATTTTCCCTGTTCGCCGATTGCCTGACAATTTTAGCCGCCACTGCCAACAATTTGGCCGGTGGCAGGTGTTCAGACCCTGGTCAGAGGTCAGACACACCTGAGGACAGATTCTCAATTCTACATTTTTAAAGATACAAATTATCTCCCCTGCCTGTGATTGGTCAGCAGCAGTAATGTCATGTCTCCCCCCTGCAGGAAGTAGTCAGCAGTGTTTCAGGCTCATACAGTCGCAGCGTCCTCTGGAGGAGCAGCGAAGCCCTCGTTGTTCGTCTGCAGGCTGTCAGTCGAGGGTTCCTGATCAGACAGAAGCTGGAGGCTCGACGACGTTACCTGATCAGTCAGACACCTGCTGTCATCATAATCCAGGTGAGAACGCCGCTTGTAAATGATCAGCTTGTTATCAAGCAGCTTCAGGATTTCGTAACGAGTTGATCATTTAAATCAGCTGTGTGGGAGCAGGGAGAGCTCAAAAACATGCAGGATAAGAACAGAAGAGGACCAAGGATAAAACCCTGAGGAACACCAGAAGACAAACATGTCAGATGAGAACCAGGAGGCTGTGAAATCACTGCACTTTTAAATGATCGGTCTTTCAAAGTTCAGACAGAAGGCAAAGCAAGTTTTTTTGCCACGTGTCATTGGCACAAATTTGACCTCTGGACCGTTGTGTTTATTTGTTAATGTACCAACTGTATGTTAGCAGTAAGCTAGCTAGCAAAGTACGCATTACCAAAAACTTTTTCTCAGTGATGTCATTTCCCTCCAGTATCTCTCCTGTTTCCTCTCGTCACATGAACGACCCGGATACACAAACAGGTTTATCGCTCCAGTTGAAACATCTTTCAGCTGACTTTGTATAAGATGGGTTAACCCTAACCCTGTATAAGATGTCACCTCCTCTAAAATTTTCCTTTGCGTCCTGTCTGAACACAGTGACAGTTTTTACTAATGCTGTTAAATGTTTGTTGACATCAGGGATCTTTGGAAACGCAGCTGGTTGACATTATAACGTACCTGTTAAAACAGTTAGTGGTGTTTACTGGATACTTATCTTCATGTTTCTGTTTGTGTTCAGTCTCATTGGAGGAGGTTTGTCCAGCAGGGGGCGTACAGACGTCGGCTGCAGTTTCTCTACATGAATTGGAGAGCTGTTGTCAAGGTAACAACCAACTCATCAAGACTCAAACTACAGTTAATGGTTTTCACCTGTTTGAAGCCTTCAAGGTCTCCTGACGAACCAAAGTAGAAACCTCCAGAGTTAAAATTCTCTTTTGGTCTTTGTTTGTCTTAACAGATCCAGTCGTTTGTGAAGATGTGGTTGGCGAGGAGAAAATACCAAGCTCGACTGAGTTTCTTCAGACGTCACGTGAGTCTTCCTGAAGTCTCTGATTCACCACTAAACTCTGTTAACTTACATTTCAACAGATCTGACAAAGCTTTGTGTTCTGTCAGATGTTCTGATGGGAATCTTTGTTTTAAATCCGAGCTGAAGATAAATGTAATTCAGGACAGTCTGACAGTTACCCCTGATTTTGTGACCCCTTGTCCCATTTTTAGAGGCCTGACGAGGTAAAACTATATCATATTAAACAAGCAAATTGTAGAGAACAGTATGTTTAAAAAACAACAACAAAAGTGTAACCCCCAAACAAAAACAAAAAAGTTCACAAAAAGGGACAAACCAGCCTTGTCTAAATCATTTGAAACTTTCCAAAAATTCAATGTATGGGCTCCATAAACAAGTATAGCTGTGTTTGGACAGAGCTAGGCTAGCTGTTTCCCCGTTTCCAGTATTTATGTTACGCTAAACTAACCAGCTGCTGGCTGTAGCTTCATGTTTAGCGTACAGACATGAGTGGCATCAATCTGAACATCTGACTCTGTTTCTTTTAAAGGCGGGTCAGCGACTCTAATCCAATACACGTCTTTTTGTTAATTCAGCGAATCTCTCCTCGCGGTCCGCTAGCTGTGCGTTCAGCGTGAGCGCTGAAACCCTCCGGTGTTCGTATTCAGCCCCGGCTCTGCGAACGGGAAACACAAAGAGGCTCGGACCGAGCCGCACAACCCTGTTCAGCCATGATCTGTGCGTCAGTAACGTTAAACGACTTGCCCGCGGACATTCAGCCGACTTTCTAGTTTAAGATCTGCTGCTGTTGTGCTGTTAGCTACAGCAGCAGGAGAGTTGTGAGCGTCGCTGTCTGGAGCTGCTGTGCTGGCTCTGGGAAACCGTCTCGTCCTCTCTGGCTGTTAGCTTCGCAGCATCAACTGTAGCGACAGTTTGCTAACCCGCAACCTAGCTAAGCTAACCCACAGCCTAGCTAACGTTAGTTATATTACTTGCTGTGTCGTTGTTCGCTCTGTATCATGGTATTTGTCGTGGTATTGGATTTCTCCAGAATCGCATTCCCCACCTTCAGCTAGCCGAACTACAGTTTGAGGAGTCTCTGTGTACGATTCTAACAGACACCTGCCAGCCAATCAGAAACCAGTATTCTCTGTCTCCATGGTCTGAGGGTGTAGTAACTCTGTGTGTCCACAGGTGGGCGCTGTCATAAAGATCCAGGCCTTCTTCAAAGCCAACAGGGCCCGAGAGGAGTACAGGATGCTGGGTAAGTTTACTAACGAGGGAACGCAAGGAGACGCTGCCTCTCATTGGTCAGACTGTTGTCGTGTTTTTGGACTCTAGAGATGTGAGTTATCAGGTACTATAAGTCATTATTAAGCTCCTCCCCTCCCCTGTCTCAGTCCACTCGGCCACGCCCCCCCTGTCTGTGGTCAGGAAGTTCGTTCACCTGCTCGACCTGGGCGACAGTGACATCAGAGAGGAGGCGGAGCTGCTGCGTCAGAGGGAGGAGGTGGTGAGGAGTATCCGCTTTAACAGACAGCTGGAGGCAGACCTGGACCTGATGGACCTGAAGATCGGCCTGCTGGTCCGAAACAGAGCCACACTGCAGGTACAGAGACTGTCAGACAGGTAAAGCTTCGTTCATGCTCGACGCAGCGTTCCCAGAACAACTGAGAGCGTCGCTGCCGCAAATACTGACAGAAGCTAATCGCTTACATTAAGAAGCGGATCTCAATAAAAATCTACATTTCTGTAAATAAGATTTTGCCAGCAGAACCAAACTGTTATATTCAACCTTCGTTTTATTAGAATGCATTTGTTGTTGTAGGAACATCGTGAGGACGAAAGTTGTGCTTTCATTGATCATTTAACAGCATCAAAGTCGCACCTTAACAGAAATGTAATACCACCAAATGTACTAAAGATTGCACGTTTGAAGACAGCGAGGTGAAGAGTCTAAGTAGAGAGAAGAGCTGGTTTGAAAGAGGAGTCAAAGAAGCCATTTTGTGAAAAAGAGAACCCTCTTTGAACAGAAATGGTGGTCTGAGATTCAACCTGCCCAAAGTTTACCACAGTGTATTAACACCGTGGTCAAGCCAATCACATGCTAATCAGGTACTTAACAGTGATGAGGGAGGTGCAGCCAGAAAACAACAGGCCTGATTACTGATTACTGGGCCATCATGGAACTATTAGGTCAGTTTCAGGTGAAACTAGCTAATCAACAGATACTCAGGTAGACTCCTCCCTGAGGGCGGGGCTTAAGCAACACAGAGTAGCTTAAATTTCTAGTTCCCGTCCCATTTTTTCACAGTTGAGAATGACTTCCGGATGGGAGCCGAAACGTCTTGATTCTGAAAACAGCGTCCAGACGACTACGACTGAAACCTTTTCTACGATACTTCGGTAACAGGTTTCACCGAATCATTTTCCTGACGAAATGGTGTTTATTCTTCCAAATAAAACGAACGAGTTAACGTTCGGGACGATAACAGACGATGAAGAATGAAGATGCAGATAAATGAGTCTTGAAATCTCTTCTGTTTTAGGAAGCAGTGTCCTTCCCAATATGGAGTTCTCTTTGTGATGTTAAATATGCTGTATAGCAGAGCGTGCAGCTGTGGTCGGCGTATGGCGTTGTCCTGGTAACACTCGTTCACTTCTTGCTTCTTCACAGAATATTTTTTTGTACACCCCCTGGCGTTTGGGAAAACACGGATAACCAGACCACAGAAACCTGATCCCGTACCCCGATTTACAACACCCAGTTAGCGTTATAGCATTTATCAAGCAGCACGTGGGCCGAATTCACTTTCAACCGACTGGGCGTCCGTGTCTTCCACCGCGGCTTCAGTGTTAACGCACTCTCTCTAAACAGGAAGTGGTGTCTCACTGTAAGAAACTGACGAAGAAGAACAAGGAGCAGCTGTCCGACATGATGGACGGCGAGAGAAGTAAAGGACTAAAGGCTCTGAGCAGAGAGAGAGAGAGACTGGAGGCCTACCAACACCTGTTCTACCTGCTGCAGGTGAGACACACACACACACACACACCTGTTCTACCTGCTGCAGGTGAGACACACACACACACACACACACACACACACCTGGTCTACCTGCTGCAGGTGAGACACACACACACACACACACCTGTTCTACCTGCTGCAGGTGAGACACACACACACCTGTTTTACCTGCTGCAGGTGAGACACACACAGCAGCTCAAATCAATGGTGATTAATAAACTGTGTCTCAGCGGGTCGTCCACTAATGTTAGAGGTTCGATTCCCGGCTCCTCCGGTCCACATGTTTAAATGGAAGCTCTGCCATCAGTGTGTGGTCTGTTTCAGACGCAGCCGCTGTACCTGGCTCAGCTGATCTTCCTGATGCCTCAGAGTCGCTCCACCTCCTTCATGGAGATGTTGGTGTTCAGTCTGTTTAACTATGGCTCCGACCGCCGGGAGGCCTTCCTGCTGCTGCAGCTGTTCACCGAGGCGCTACGATACGAGATCAGGTGATACACACACACACACACACACACACATACACACACTCACACACACACACACACTCACACACATATACACATATACACACACTCACACTCACACACATACTCTCTCACACACACACACTCACACACACACTCACACACACATACACACACACACACACACACACACACACACTCTCACTAACACACACACACACACATATACACACACACACACACACACTCACACACACACTCTCACTAACACACACACTCTCACTAACACACACACACACACTCACACACACACTCTCACTAACACACACACTCTCACTAACACACACTCACACTAACACACTCACACTCTCTCACACACTAACACACACTCACACACATTGTGTACCTGTCTCTGTCTGATGATGTCAGACTGAAGGTGGAGCAGCCTCAGGACGTGGTCACAGGAAACCCCACCATCATCAAGATGTTGGTCAACTTTTACCGTCACGCTCGCGGTCAGAACAGCCTGCGGGAGTCTTTGGGTCCGGCTCTGCAGGACGTCCTGCTGGACCGAACCCTCAGCATCAGGACCGACCCAGTGGACGTCTACAAGACCTGGATCAACCAGACCGAAACCCAGACTGGACACCAGAGGTCTGAACAGACGCACTGATTTATTTTTGTTTTATTTTATTTATTTATTTATTTTAAAGAAAGGGGGGAACAATGCATATTAATGAACATTTACACAAATGTAAATATGCCAGATTATAGCCTAAGGCTAATTTCCATCTGCAGACCCCCTGGCAGGTTAACAGAAAGATAAGAACATACAGTACACTTCAGTTGGACAGAGACAGGAAAACAAGGTTTTATCGTGTTAGTACAACTACAAACATTCAACAGAAAACAAGTCGAAGGGTCACAGACAACAGTTAAGACACATATCTGTATTGCACAAGCCCTTCTACTGCAGTGTCCTATTGCACACGCCCTTACATTGCACTGATCCCTATTGCACCGATCCCTATTGCACACGCCCTTATATTGCACTGATCCCTATTGCACACGCCCTTATATTGCACTGATCCCTATTGCACACACCCTCATATTGCACTGATCCCTATTGCACTGATCCCCATTGCACACACTCTTGCATTGCACGATCCCTATTGCATTTTGACTTGGCGATATAGTTAAGCGTATGTTGCACAGGAGTAAGTTTTAGCATATTTGGGCTCACACATGATCACATGTTTGTCTCTCTCTCAACCATGATTTTAAATGTTTCTTAAAAGTAGGAAAACTTGTGCTTTCCCTCACTGAGAGTGGAATAGTATTCCAAAATGTTACACTGTGGTATGACCAGACGTTTTGGGAGAAGGCAGTTCGCCTGAGCGGTAGCTCACAGTCGCCTCTGACGGTGGATCGAGTTATTCTTGATCCAGCAGAGCTGACAGATTTTGGCTTGATAAAATCATTCAATGGTGGAGGCGCCATACCATGTAGGACCTTATAGATCAAACAGGCCGCTTTAAATTGTTTAAAGTTTACAAAATTTAAAAAATTATATTTATCAAGAATTTGGCAATGGTGGTAAGAAAAAGGTTTCTTATCTAAGATTTTCAGTGCTCTTTTATAACATGCTTCAATGGGTCCAATAACAGAAAGACTTGTATAGGACCAGCTTGTGATACAGTACTCAATGTGAGACAGTATCATTGAGTGCAAAAATGTGACTGCTGCTTTATCAGTTAAGGATGGCCGAATATGTTTAAAATTTTGAATATTAAAATTGATAGTTTTTACAATTTTTCTTACATGTTTACCTGCAGGACTGTATCTGATTCTGCGTTCCACACCTGACTCGCATGTCTGTGTCCCCGCAGCTCTCTGCCGTACGAGGTTTCACCTGCAGACGCTCTGAGGCACCCTGAAGTCCAGAGACGCATCGACATCGCCATCATCAACCTGAAGAACCTGACAGACCGAGTCCTCAAAGCTATCACCTCCAACCTCCACAAACTACCGTAGGTCTCCACCCGTTAACTTCAACAAACTACTGTAGGTCTCCACCCGATCACCTCCTCGAACTACTGTAGGTCTCCACACGTTCACCTCCACAAACTACTGTAGGTCCCCACCCGTTAACTTCAACAAACTACCGTAGGTCTCCACCTGTTCACCTCCACAAACTACTGTAGGTCTCCACCCGATCACCTCCACAAACTACCGTAGGTCTCCACACGTTAACTTCAACAAACTACCGTAGGTCCCCACTCGTTCACCTCCACAAACTACCGTAGGTCTCCACCCGATCACCTCCACAAACTACTGTAGGTCTCCACCCGTTCACCTGCACGAACTACTGTAGGTCCCCACCCGTTCACCTCCACAAACTACCGTAGGTCTCCACCCGATCACCTCCACAAACTACCGTAGGTCTCCACCCGTTCACCTCCAGAAACTACCGTAGGTCTCCACCCGTTAACTTCAACAAACTACTGTAGGTCTCCACCTGTTCACCTCCACAAACTACCGTAGGTCCCCACACGTTAACTTCAGCAAACTACTGTAGGTCTCCACCCGTTCACCTCCACAAACTACCGTAGGTCTCCACCCGTTCACCTCCACAAACTACTGTAGGTCTCCACCCGTTCACCTCCACAAACTACCGTAGGTCTCCACACGTTAACTTCAGCAAACTACTGTAGGTCTCCACCCGATCACCTCCACAAACTACCGTAGGTCTCCACCCGTTAACTTCAACAAACTACTGTAGGTCTCCACCCGTTAACTTCAACAAACTACCGTAGGTCTCCACCCGTTCACCTGCACAAACTACCGTAGGTCCCCACCCGTTCACCTCCACAAACTACTGTAGGTCTCCACTCGTTCACCTCCACAAACTACTGTAGGTCTCCACCCGTTAACTTCAACAAACTACTGTAGGTCTCCACCTGTTCACCTGCACAAACTACTGTAGGTCTCCACTCGTTCACCTCCACAAACTACCGTAGGTCTCCACCCGTTAACTTCAACAAACTACTGTAGGTCTCCACCCGTTAACTTCAACAAACTACTGTAGGTCTCCACCTGTTCACCTGCACAAACTACTGTAGGTCTCCACCCGTTCACCTGCACAAACTACTGTAGGTCTCCACCCGTTCACCTGCACAAACTACCGTAGGTCTCCACCCGTTCACCTGCACAAACTACCGTAGGTCTCCACCCGTTCACCTGCACAAACTACCGTCGGTCTCCACCCGTTCACCTCCACAAACTACCGTAGGTCTCCACCCGTTCACCTCCACAAACTACTGTAGGTCTCCACCCGTTCACCTCCACAAACTAACATAGGTCTCCACCTGTTTACCTGCACAAACTACCGTCAGGTCTCCACCCGTCATCACATGTAGTTTGTGTGTTTGTTGCAGATATGGGTTACGTTACACAGCGAAGGCGCTCAGAGACGCTCTGAAGGCAAAGTTTCCTGAAGCCAGCGAGGACGAACTCTACAAGGTAACTCCAGGATTTAGACAGAGCCCGAACCAGCCAGCTCCCAGTGTTACGTAAACAGGAAGTGCGCTTGTTTTATTTCTCAGAAACAAACGACAGCACTGTAGCTGTCTGACATGCGTTCAGCCGTTTACCTGGGGGAGTTTCACATCTCGCTCTTCTTCCTGTTGAGATTGAATTCAGTTATTTTAAGTCGTTTTGGACAAAAGCGTCTGGGAAATAAATGTAATGTAATATAACATCTGGGTACGTTTAGAATCAGAATCAGACCAGAATCAGAAACACTTTATTGATCCCCGAGGGGAAACTCTTTGTTCCAGCTGCTCGCTGTGACGTCACACAGGAAGAGCAAATCAAATATAATACAGGTCAGATACGTGAAGTATAAAAGCTAAAATAGGTGCGAGTACCAAAGTGGATTTAGAGGTTGATGTACGGTATAATACAATGTAATAATATAAGTAATAGTGCAATAATATTAATATTACTATCAAAACCTCCAACACTAAACATATTTATAGGTTCAACAAAACCGTGTTTTCAGGATGAACTGAGAGCTCATCTGATTACCTGTGAAATAACTCTGCAGTAGAAACATCGTGAAACTTACCTGAACGTGTGCATTTATTATTATTATTATTATTATTATTATTATTCTAAACCTTCAGCTGCAGCTGAGCGGTGATACAGAGCTTCATGGTCAGAGGGTGAAGTCGCTCAGCGAATGCAAAAAGATAGGATTCATGTTTTGATTAGAAAACGCACTCTTTTTGGGAGGAAAATTAATGTAAACTTTGTTACAAAATGTATGATGCTGACTTTTATATTCGCTGTTAGAGTGATGTGAGTAATATATCGGCTGATCTGTAGCAGTAAATGTCTGTTCAGTTGACAGACAGTCGCGCTCTGTACGTATCTCGGTCAGTGCTCTTTAAAAACGAAGGGATCGGTGTAAACACTGTGCTGCTGTTAGAGGACCGTGAGCACGAGTTAGCAGCCAGCCAGCGGAGCCGCAGTAGAAGTTTCAAAGTGCTGAATAAATGAAACTTTCGGTAAATATTTAATCAAACTCGCTGAAAAAAAACAGAAGAAACTCAGATCCAGGGAAGCCATGCGTGGCGTTGATGAAGAGGACAGTGGGGGAACGCCAGACTGAATGCTGAAGATTAACGAGGAGCTTCAACAAAACAGGAAACGCTACGAAAAGTGAAACTCAACATTTTCTGATATTTTCACTGTTACTGTTTCTGATGAGTCCCGCGTGACTTCTCCTTCAGATTGTCGGTAACCTGGTCTACTATCGCTACATGAACCCGGCCGTCGTGGCTCCGGACGGCTTTGACGTGGTGGACCGGTCCGCCGGCTCCACCCTGCAGCCGGAGCAGCGTCACATCCTGGGCTCCATTGCCCGCATGCTGCAGCACGCCGCCGCCAACAAACACTTCCACGGAGACGGATACCACGTCAGAGCCCTGAACCAGTACATCAGCCAGACCCACAACAAGTTCAGGTCAGTCGTGACCTTTGACCTCTGAGTCATTCCATTGATCGCCCAACATCAAACTGTTTGCACACTTAAACGTCTGTAATCAGGTTGTTACGACGTCAAACGTGGATGTTTATCTGCTACATTAGCTGTGTTGAGTCATGACAGCCCTGTAAACTGATAAAATATTAATAATATATCAATAACATGTTATATTAATAATATATTAATAATATAATATATTAATAAAATATTAATAATATATTATATTAATAATATATTAATAACATTTTATATTAATATATTAATAATATATTAATAACATTTTATATTAATAAAATATTAATAATATATATTAATAAAATATTAATAATATATTATATTAATAATATATTAATAACATTTTATATTAATAATATATTAATAATATATTAATAACATTTTATATTAATAAAATATTAATAATATATTAATAATATAATATATTATTAATATAATATATTAATAATATATTAATAACATGTTAATAATGTTAGCCAGCAGGTGCTCTGCAGATTTTCTGATCAATATTTAACTTAGGCAATAAATGCAGTTACATACACTGATGCGTTCAGTGTTTTTGTTTCGTTTCCTTCCGAATTAAAACGAGTTTATATTTAAGGTGAAGAAGGACGAACAAGCCAAGCGAGAAGCTTTCAGGTATTTTAATCTGAAGAGAGAACGACCCGCGGGTCGACTCCACTGGGACGCCACGCATATATGATGCTGGTTACCGTGGTAACAGTGCCGAGTCGTGTTGCGTCTGATTGTAGTTTAGCTGGTGGGTCAGGTTCAGTCAGTTGTGATGTCACTGGCTGATGATAACTGCACATTAAATAGTTTTAAATACAGTGATTTTTATATTTATTGCTTATTTCTTCTGTTTGATTTGTTTGAAAACGTAACAGACGTATTTAATTTAAATGTTTTATGTGGTGAAACTTTATTAAAAATGCATATTTATTATATTTATTGATCAGAGCTGCTAAGGGTTTATTCACAGTAACAGCTGTATTTCCGCCACAGTTTGTCGTTAATACGTCCAGGTGTTTGGCGTTGGGCGGTGACGCCGGGAGGGAGATTCACCCGTTTTCTGTTCGGCAGGAAGTTCCTGTTGTGCGTTTGTGACGTTCCTGAACCAGAGGACAGATTCAACATGGACGAATACTCGGAGCTGCTCATCGTCAACAGACCTGTCGTCTACATCTCCGTCGGCGAGCTGCTCAACACGCACCAGGTCTGCACACAGACTCCGACCCTGAACCTGAACCTGGATCTGAACTGGATCTGAACCATACAGGAAACGCCACGTCTGCAGCTGCATTCTCACACGTGTGTGTGTGTGTGTGTGTGTGTGTGTGTGTGTGTGTGTGTGTGTGTGTTCAGTTGTTGTTGGAGCATCAGGAGGTTTTGTGTCCGGACCCCTCTGACCCTCTCAGGCTGCTGCTGAAGGATCTTGGATCAGTCCCCACCCTGCAGGAACTCATCGGTACTACAACTTTTACTGCTGGTACTGTTGGTATTACTGGTACTGCTGGTATTACTGGTACTGCTGGTGGTACTGGTACTGCTGGTGGTACTAGTACTGTTGGAATTACTGGTACTGCTGGTATTACTGGTACTGCTGGTATTACTGGTACTAGTACTGTTGGTATTACTGGTACTGCTGGTGTTACTGGTACTGTTGGTATTACTGGTACTGCTAGTATTACTGGTACTGCTGGTGTTACTAGTACTGCTGGTATTACTGGTACTGCTGGTATTACTGGTACTGCTGGTGGTACTGGTACTGCTAGTATTACTGGTACTGCTGGTGTTACTAGTACTGCTGGTGTTACTGGTACTGCTGGTTTTACTGGTACTGCTGGTTTTACTGGTACTGCTGGTGTTACTGGTACTGCTGGTGGTACTGGTACTGCTGGTATTACTGGTACTAGTACTGTTGGTATTACTGGTACTGCTGGTGGTACTGGTACTGCTGGTGTTACTAGTATCACTGTTCCTGTTTGTACCTCTGTGACTTGTGTGGTTTGAGCTGTTGGTTCTGGTCTGGTTCTGGTGGATCTGCAGAGGCAGGTGTGGTGGTTACCTGTTGGTCACAGAAGAGCTGATGCAACGTGTCGTACAGATTGTGTGTCAGAGAAGCTGAATGGTTGATCAGAGACCGTAAAACATTAGCGTTACACAAGCTGTTCATAAACCTATGAAACGTCCACGTGAGCGTCTCCGTGCAGCAGGAGAAGCAGAACGTCACAAAGTGCGTCACAAAAGAAACAAGGCAACCGACATAAATGCAGGTATTTTAAATAGATACAGGAAGAAGAAAACGCCAATAAATTAAAATTGGAGTAAATAGAAAATGGCACAAAGGAAAGTCTAAACAGGTGAGCTGCTTTATAACGGTGTCGAAGTCTCCTTTAGGTTTAGTCCTGGATCGAGGAGCAACCACCAAACCCTGATCAGAGCTCAGAGACCTGCTGGTGATACAGGACTGCTGCAGCTGTCTGACCCTGCAGAGCTCTATAAGTGATCATAAGAACCTGGAACAGGATTCTGAATTCGATGTGGAGCCAGTGAAGAGAAATCAAGATCGGTGTCACTTGAGACCCTTTGGAGGACCTGGTCTAAAGTAGACCAAACGATCCAGAGCTGCTCTGCTCAGGTGCAGAGGGAGTTACAGCGGTGTAACTGATGCCATTAATAACGAGGTGAGCCAGATCCAGGTCCTGCTGTTGTTCCGGCTGGATCACTGGTATGGCTGACTGGGACACTTGATGGGACTGAGCCAGTTACTAAACCAGTTCCACCTGTGCTTCTCCTGCTACAGGTGTGTTTCCATCCACCTGCGGAAACACCAGAAAACACAAGTTTAAAGCAGATATGTCTGGATCTCCTTAGACCTCCACACGTATATGGCTTTTCTTTGTGTCCGCACGCGAACGCATAAACGATTCCAAACGCTCAAACGAGCATGCCGGGCCGGTAGGTGAGGAACCAGTAACCGCTGTTCTGGCAGACTTCAACCCGCGGACGCTGAGGTGGACCGAGTCCTATCGGACGCCTCTGCGCGCCAGTGTAGCGATGCTAAGTTGTAAACTTGTAATTAGAGCTAGCAGTGCTACCCAAACAACCAAACCGGTAGTCCGCTATTGTTGCTTCAGTCGCATGCCGGAGTTCAGAAAAATCGCCACCTTAGAAGGCGTTTCCTGCGTTTGCGTGTGGATGAGAGGCCTTAGTCTGCATCTTCAGTACAAGCCGGTTTGTGTCAGTGAACCAGGATCTGTGCTTTCTGCTCTTCAGGAGAGTCTTCATCAGCAGATCCAGGATCAGAGTCCAGTCTGTCTCAGAGCGGCAAGATGGAGGTTTCTCTTACTCTCACCAACAAGTTCGACATCTTCAACGAGTCCAACGACAAACCAGACGCCAGAGGACTGCTGCTCAGGTAGCATGTTAGCTTCACCTGCTCAGGTAGCATGTTAGCCTGTTAGCTTCAGCTGCTCAGGCATGTTTAGACTGGACAGCAGCTGGATGTGCAGTAGCGTCTGAGCATGCTCAGATGCATCAGCTGACTGATTCAGAGCCTCATAAACCTTCAAACTAAACAAAGTTTTAGTTTATAAAAGTCACTTTTTGCTATTTTTTGCAGCACGAAGCAGCTGATCATTGATGTCATCAGGACTCAGTCAGGTGACTCTCTGAGTGACATCCTAAGAGCATCCGCGTCACATGACCAGGTACACACACACACACACACACACACGCACTGGTACAGGTGAACCTCAGGTAAACTTCAGTCGTCTCTTCTTCTCTTCCTCCACAGGAAGTGTGTCACGATTGGCTGATGCAGCGGCGCGCTCGGCAGGACGCTCGCACCCCTGAGAAGATGAAGAGGAACCAGTCGCTGGTCGCCAATGGCAACCTGAGTTTAGAGGAGAAGAAGAGGAAGATCCTGAGGAGTCTTCGTCGTCTGGAGGGACTCGGAGTCCTAAGACCACCTCAGACCGAAAACCAGATCCTGCAGATGATCGCCAAGGTGACCAATCACGCACACACACACAATAAAGACTTAAAGAAATCTCACATTCATTCGTTTCTTTATGACCTCACAGTTAAAGGTACAGTAGCATTACGTCTCCGTCCAATGAAATCTGTCCGCACTCTGCCCTGAAACAGGAAGTGATGTCATGTTTCTGGGTGGAGCTACAGACTCTGGATTCTTCATCTGTCTCTTTTCTCACTGAGCAGAAACTAAAACTCAACAAACAGAAAACTTTTAGATTCAAACATTTCTCTTAACAACATTAATGCTGAATGTTCATTTATTCCTGTTTTTCAGAAACAGAATAAAATCTTCTTCTTCTCTGCTTAAAGCCCTTCTGTTAGTCATGTGAATATATAATAGTTCATATAAACAGTTTGACTATCAGCCATCTTGTTATTGATGCTCCTGTTTTGTATTTTTGAGCTGGAGATGGTTAATATTGTGTCATAGCTCGTGGTGCGTCTACCTTGGACGGTTAGACTCTGAATGAGATTTTCCTCAATGTTGAATGAATTTTTGTGGTTAATTTCATGCAGAATAACTTCATTTGAATTCATATTTAATAATAATTTATTAAGCTTGCTGACTGTGAATGAAGCTTAACCCATTTACCCACCTTCCCACCCCCAGGACATCCGTCAGCAGCGTCTACGCCGTCAGCGTCGGGGGGCGGAGCTTCAGAAGCTCCGTCAGACTCTCAGCAGCCTGCAAGTAAAGAGCAGCTTCCACAGTGAACAGGTGGACTACTACAGACATTACATCACTTCCTGTCTGGACAACCTGACTGTCACCAGGTACACACACACACACACACACACACACACACACACACACACAGTCCGGGGTCACTTTCATGTGGTTTGAACCATTGAAATGTGACAGACTCATAACAGGAGTCGAGATAAAGATCTGCTGAGGCAGGTGAACCAGGAGTGAAGTCATAAAAACATGGCTGACTTTTTACAAATCTTCAGACTGAAAGAAGTAAATAAATTTTGGAAAAAGCAGAGATCAACTGTAGCAGCAGTTGTCGAGCAGGAACACGGGGGCAGCAGGTGGCCCACAACCACAGATCCAGACTCTGCAGGAACACGGGGGCAGCAGGTGGCCCACAACCACAGATCCAGACTCTGCAGGAACACGGAGGCAGCAGGTGGCCCACAACCACAGATCCAGACTCTGCAGGAACACGGAGGCAGCAGGTGGCCCACAACCACAGATCCAGACTCTGCAGGAACACGGAGGCAGCAGGTGGCCCACAACCACAGATCCAGACTCTGCAGGAACACGGGGCAGCAGGTGGCCCACAACCACAGATCCAGACTCTGTAGGAACACGGGGCAGCAGGTGGCCCACAACCACAGATCCAGACTCTGCAGGAACACGGGGCAGCAGGCGGCCCACAACCACAGATCCAGACTCTGCAGGAACACAGGGGGGCAGTAGGCGGCCCACAACCACAGATCCAGACTCTGCAGCTCTGGAGGCAGAAATACCTGCTGAAAGCGACAGAAGGAGAGACGAGAAAGCACAGAACTACGGGAGAGAGAAGATGTCGAGTTAGTAACATGCAGTAATGGGATAAAAATGCATACAGACGGAGAGGGAGAGGAGGAGAGGAGGAGAGAGGTGCATCATGGGAAGTCTCCCAGCAGTCTAGGCCTATAGCAGCATAACTAAGGGATGGTTCAGGACTCACCTGAGCCAGCCCTAACTATAAGCTTTATCACAGAGGAAAGTCTTAAGCCTGCTCTTAAATGTGGAGATGGTGTCTGCCTCCCGAACCCAAACTGGGACCTGGTTCCACAGGAGAGGAGCTTGATAGTTGCCTGGCAACTGGTCCCAAAATGTTGAATCACTGCTTTAGAGGTCAAAACTCCAGCAATGTATCGCAGATATATTGGTATCAGTGTATATGTCAGCTGAAGTAGAGAAATTACAAAGAAATGTTTAGAAACAGCGTCACAGTTCTGTAGTTTGTCCGCCAGAGAGACGAGTTTATTTTCTAACTGTAAAATGTCCCGATCAGCACGTTTCACGCTTCATAGAGGCAATGCAACTTTCCGATTGTACTTGTATAATGATGTATGTGACAAATACAGATCGATTCTATTATTTTGATTCAAAGAGAGACACAGCTGTGTGTCATCGACACCGGTGATTGGTTCTTAATTGGACCAATCCAAACTCTCATTGGCTGTTCAGCATACCAGAAGATTAAAACACTGTCAGGGTTGGAAACAGTGTGAACTGTGTTGATGTGCACAGAGACACAGGTCAAATGTTGTGATTGGTTATGTGTTGCAGTAAATCGGCTAATAAGAAGGCGGCAGAGAGCAAAGGGAAGAAGAAGCTTCCTGCTCTGAGCTACAACGGCGCCCGACTGCAGGAGAAAGGAGTTCTGTTGGAGATCGAAGACCTGCCCGCATCACAGTGAGAACACATACTTCCACAACGCTCGCACTGAGACAGAAGGCTGTTTACTGTGACTTTACATTTCACTGTAAACCGCATGTAGCATAATGTAGCATCACATGACAAACATGTAGCATCACATGACAAACATGTAGCATCATACTAGAGGATTCAACATCATACGACATGTAAAACCTTTAACGCCACATATGTTAATATTGTCATAACACTACTGGTCTCGGTTTACTGTTGCTAAATTCTCTCGGAGAAAGTGAACTGAACTGATCTGAACTGTTCCAGGTTTAAGAACGTCGTCTTTGACATTGTTCCTGGACCTGAGAAAGGAAGTTTCAACATCAAAGCTCGATTCCTCGGCGTTGAGATGGAAGAGTTCCTGCTCAAATACCAGGTACAACCCAGGCTAAATACAGAGTCAAACCAGGCTAAATACAGAGTCAACCAGGCTAATATGGAGTCAAACCAGGCTAATACGGAGTCAAACCAGGCTAAATACAGAGTCAAACCAGGCTAAATACGGAGTCAAACCAGGCTAAATACAGAGTCAAACCAGGCTAAATACGAGTCAAACCAGGCTAAATACGGAGTCAAACCAGGCTAATATGGAGTCAAACCAGGCTAAATACGGAGTCAAACCAGGCTAAATACAGAGTCAAACCAGGCTAAATACAGAGTCAAACCAGGCTAAATACAGAGTCAAACCAGGCTAAATACAGAGTCAAACCAGGCTAAATACAGAGTCAACCCAGGCTAAATATGGAGTTAAATACCATGTCCACTCAAACTCGTCCACGAAACAAAGGTTGTCTTTGTTTAAATCCTCCATATTTTAAAGTGTGTCAGTTTAATGCATACAAACCCAGGCTAATATGAGTCAAACCAGGCTGTCTGAGTCAAACCAGGCTAATATGGAGTCAAACCAGGCTAAATACAGAGTCAAACCAGGCTAATACAGAGTCAAACCAGGCTAATACTGAGTCAAACCAGGCTAATACGGAGTCAAACCAGGCTAAATACGGAGTCAAACCAGGCTAAATATGGAGTCAAACCAGGCTAATATGGAGTCAAACCAGGCTAAATATGGAGTCAAACCAGGCTAATATGGAGTCAAACCAGGCTAAATATGGAGTCAAACCAGGCTAATATGGAGTCAAACCAGGCTAAATATGGAGTCAAACCAGGCTAATATGGAGTCAAACCAGGCTAATACGGAGTCAAACCAGGCTAATACGGAGTCAAACCAGGCTAATATGGAGTCAAACCAGGCTAATATGGAGTCAAACCAGGCTAAATATGGAGTCAAACCAGGCTAAATATGGAGTTAAATACCATGTCCACTCAAACTCGTCCACGAAACAAAGGTTGTCTTTGTTTAAATCCTCCATATTTTAAAGTGTGTCAGTTTAATGCATACAAACACAGGTATTTTTTGTGTGTGTGTGTGTGTGTGTGTGCGTGCGTGTGTGTGTATTATAGGACCTGCTGCAGCTGCAGTACGAAGGCGTGGCGGTGATGAAGATGTTCGACAAGGCGAAGGTCAACGTAAACCTGCTCATCTTCCTCCTCAACAAGAAGTTCTTCAAGAAATGAACCGAGTGACGCTCTTACCTTACACTCCTATCTCTTTCTATATCTCACTACGTTATCAATCTTTATATATTGACATATACTACAGAGTGAAGCATCCTAACCCTAATCAATCAAATAAGCTTTATTGACATGAATGTTAGTGCTACATTATTGCCACAGCTCAGTTACATATTGCTTTATTACAGTGTAACAACAGCGAATACTTTAAACAGAGTGAAGCATCTTCTATACACTCCTATCTCTGTATCTCTTCCGTCCTGTGTTTTGATCTCACTAGAGAGTGGGACATCTTCGCTACACTCCTATCTATGTTTGTTTTTATATCTCACTACATTATCTGTTCGTTATTAGTCAGCTGTCCGATACCTCACTGATCAATAACTGTAAATATTTTCTGTCGGTTTTCTTTCTGTTCTTTTCTTGTTGTCGACATTTGAAGGAAAACTTTTTAAATGTGTTCGAACTTCCTGAAAAACAGTTTTTACTCCAATAAATCTGAGATTGATTGATTGGTTTGTTGATTGATTAAATGGCGGTCGTGTGACATAACGAATTACATTTCCTCTCGTAACTATAACAGAGCTGTTTTTTGGTGTACTTGTACTTTTTTGAGTGTTAACGGGATTTTTACTTTTAAGTACTTTTTATCTAAAGTATTGAACTTTGTTACATTTCAAGTTGCATGAAGCCAATCCCGAAGTCCCTTAAACCTGCTTTCTTTCTAACGGCCAGCAGGGGGCGACTCCATTGGTTGCAAAAAGAAGTCCGATTGTATAGAAGTCTGAGAAAATGACCCGACTTCTCACTTTATTACCTCAGTAAACGGTTTCCTAATGAGTTCATGGTCTCAGTCGCTAGTTTCAAATCTCCTTCAATACAGTACGATGTTCATTTAGTAAATTACGGTCACATTTAGAGTAAAATAGACGATAAAGCAGGGTTTGCTTTAGGGCGGGGCTACCTTGTGATTGACAGTCGCTACCACAGCGACGTGTCGGTCAGGATAGAGGCATAGCAATCCGAATCCACGGCACTGTACATTTAACTAGCATTTTGGGAGCTGTCGGTGTTTTTCGTCTGAGAACTTTGACCCTTTCAGTGTTTTCAGTTCAGGAAACTTAATTGTAACATTTTGGTCGCCTTAAAATGTCTTGTTCAGCGTTCGGTTTGACTAAAAGACTCTCTAGAAGTCGGCAGTTCAGTTTTCTAGTACTTTTTTAAGCCTGTTTTTCGCTAGCCAAAATTGCCACCCCAATTAGTATCACAGTCGACGTGAATTACAGATGCTACCAGCTAACTAAGCTAGCTAGCTAGCGTTAGCTGGTAACTTGGAGTTTGCTATGCTCGGTCAGTGCCCAGCTCCACCCTCTTGTCCAAATCTGGTTATATCTGGCTCCAAAAAAACAAGATGGCGACGGCCAAAAGGCCAATCTCGAGGCTTCAAAACAGTAGCCCACAAACCAATGGGTGACGTCACCGTGGCTACGTCCACTTCTCTTATACAGTCTATGGTTTGGAGGGATGGACCCCTTACCTTCCAGCTCGTGTACCCTGAATAGGGGATGTGTTGCCTGCCCTTCCTTCACCACTCGGGACTCACAGGTCATCGTCATGCAATTTTGCTGTTGTCCAGCAATCTTAGTGGACATATTGACTTTCTTATGCGATTTGTTTTTATTATTCACCGACAATGGAAAAAATAGCAGGCAATACAACAGAAGTTAAAATGCTCTCTACAAAGGAGCCGTAGAAGAGGACCAATAAATGTCTGTCCACTCTAAACTGTCTCAGTTTACGCATGAAATAGAGACGCTGCGGACCTTTCTTATAGATAGCTTCTGTGTTCCAGTTCATGACAGTTTGGCATCTATTGTTGTTCCTAAATATTTGTAGTCATCTACCACTTCAACACCCTCCCCATCGTTAGTCGTTTGTTGGTGGGTGTTGTTACCAGTCCTAAAGTCAGAGATGATTTCTTTAGTTTTCTGATCTACACACGGTATCTGCCTTCATTATCATCTTGAGTCAAACCCACGATTGCTGTTTCATCAATAAATTTAATAGTAACATGATCAGATGTGTTGCTTCTGCATTCATTTGTATAGAGTAAATAAAACTGGGGAAATAGTGCCCCCTTGTGGAGCGCCAGTAGTATTAGTCATTACCTGACACACTGTAATAGGTCAGAAAGGACTCTGCCCATCTGATGATGTTACTATTTAGTCCTAACTGCAGTAATCTCCGTCATAATACGAGGTCTGATAGTATTAAATGCAGACGAAAAATCTACAAAAAGAACACAAGCTCGTTGTTTGGGCCGATCAACGTGACAATAAATACCTGTATGCGGCATTTGAGAGTATCCTCCGTACTCCTCGCATTCCTATATGCAAATTGTAAGGGGTCAAGTTCATGTTGCACTTCCCTAGGGACTTGGTTTAAAACAACCCTCTCAAGGCTTCTTTATAATAGATGTTAAAGCAACTGGTTGATAATCATTTAGAGCAGACGGTTTTGCCATTTTTTGGTGCCGGCACTGAGTGAAGTTTTCCGCGCCCTGGGGATAAAATACGTATCAAAAAAGCTGTCCAAGCACAGGGCTAAGTTGTTCCCTACAATCCTGTCTGGACCAGCTGCCTTTCTTGGATTGATCTTTTAAAGGTTCTGCAAACCTCCTCCGCTGTTATGACCAACGGCAGGCCACAGTCAAGCTGTTTCTTAATTAGGTTACGTTCGGTGGAGCAATCGGACGTATCAAACCTAGCATCGAAGTCATTAGCGAAGGTCATTGAGACGTCACACAGATAATTTCTAGGCTCTGTGAAAGTTTTACAAATATAAAACCTTCATAGGTTAAATACTCATAATCCAAACAGTAATAACTGAGCTTGTTTGCAGTTGGAGGTGTCTCTGTTAATACATGCATGAGCTCCTCTTCTTGCTGTCTTGAGGTCGCCATCTTGTTTTCTAGACCCCCCCATTGTAGTATGTTTCGACACATAGATGAATCGTGCAGATCTATCATCCACATGTCTGTCCACGTCCATATTGAAATATGAACAAAGTTTTAAAGGGCAGAGGACAGTGGCAGTCTGTTTGTACTGTGGACAACACCAACCAGCCCGAACTGGACTTGTAGGTGAGAATGCTTCTCTCAAAGTAAAAACGCTTGTAAAACTGACCTTCACAATGCAACAAACATCACATCTGAAGTAATAATTAGCTTTAGTCAACAGTGAGAAAGCGAGGAAATCTACTCCATCAATCAAACATCTGAGGATGTCAATAAGTACAACATAAAACCAAAATGTCTTAAGATGTCTTAAATTATCAAGTGTTGTGATGTTGCAATAATTAAAGTTCAGGCCCATAAAAATACCAAAAGCCTCCAAACTGTAAATGATGGTGGCGGCAGCAGCGGAAGCAACAGCAGCCACAACATTGAAGACCAGAGAGCTGCTCACCTGTAGAGCAGAGACGTGTTAGCACACCTGGAACAACCTGCCGTCTCTCGAAAATCATGTCAAGCTTAAAGGAACCTATCTTGTTTTCTCCAGTCAGATTATAAAATGGATATCAGTTTCATCTTAGTGAAATGGAGAAATTAAACTGAAGTTCAGGACAAATGTCCTCCTTTACTGTCCACCTGCACCTGATGAACACCTGAGCTGCAGGTGTTTAGTAAAGTGATGTCACAATGAGTTACTAACCAGAGAGTTGTTCAACAATATCGCAGCAGCCACCACCAGAGATCCAGACATGATGTCAGCTGACCACAGGTGGGTTTGACGTTTAATACAAAGTTACAGTTTGTTCGCTTCTTTAATTTATTTATTATTTATTCTTTTGAAAAAACCACTGAAATGTTTATCTATGACAAACTAAAACATAAGACACAAAGTGTCTCATTAACATCCTGTAGCTAATGTAATGTATAACTGAAACTTTTCACACACAGATTTCCCCAGACGAATGCGCCGGTGTGAGTCCGCAGTGTATCTGCATCTGGTGTCATAGCAACCACAAAGACCGTCAAGGCGATCGTGATCTGCACCGTCTGCAGGGACGACCGACGGGGTCAGTGCTGCATTCTCAATGTTTCTGTAATAAATGTAAATTAGTATCAGCAGTAAAATGATCCAATTGTGTTTCTCACCCCGAGTGCCACCAGTCGTCGGCTGAACTTGTTTTTCTCTGGAGAGTTTTGTGGTGCAGCCCCATGAGTTGCCGGTGTCACATGGGTTACCACCGCCACACTGCCCACCGCCGTCGCTACAGACAAAGATGCTGACATGTCGGAGGTGAACTGAGAGTAGCTGCTGTGAGCTGCGGCTTCATAACTGAGCGCAGTGTTAATTATTGATCAGAGAATCAGAAATGCAGAAACATCTTCTTCCTCTTGGTGAGTTCCCACGTCGGGCCGGCTGTGGACGGGTCGCTGCTTCATGTCTGTGTGTAAAGAAGGAAATTCTTCCCAGAAAAATAAAGTTGATTTTGATCTTCACGCATCAGCTCCCGGCACACATTCAGGCGTCTTTGTTCTATCTGACTGCCATTAAACTAATCTTATTATTAACTTACAATGTTGTTGCCTTGTGTCAGAGTTTCAGTGTGGCTCAGGTGTGTACGCTCAGCCATGTTGATGCAGTGGTAAAACTGTTTATTTGTATTCGTAACAGGTTCCTCGGTTACCATTTAAATTCAACAGTTTGCTAAAAGCAGAATTATGCTTTAAGGAAGGCTGAGTTTATGAATCAGAGGAGCTGACTCTCATCCTGCTGCTTCACACTCAGCTATAAACTGTCCCAGTGCTCACCGGAGGTCACAGTCGGATCAACGGACCAACAGAACCACATCATCTGCAAAGAGCAGAGATACAATCCTGAGGTCACCATACAGTCCAACGGTGTCCCCAAGCAAGGTCAGCAGCTCTCCGTGGTATAAACACTGAACTTTGGCGCAGACAACAAAGCCTTCCTTTCAATCACACAAATCACTTACAGGTGATCCTCTTCTTCTCTGTAAAACTCCAGCACAGCAGCACTTTGCCAGGTGCTGTCCTCACAGCGGCCCGGCACTCTCGCTCTGGGAAATTCTAGAAAAAGAGTCTAGTCCCTCTTCAGGGGCCTCATGTATAAACAGTGCGCACACACCGGATGTATAACTCTGATTATTGGCAGCTCCATTTTGAGAAACGTGAAGTTACCGACACCAGCGACCATAGTCAGCTGTTCCTGGGGCCAGAGCGGAAACACTGAATCCTATTTAAACCTGCTGGCTAAGGATAAACGTAAATACAGTAAGATTGTTATTCATGTCGGTGGTAACGACTCCCGATCACGCCAGTCGGAGGTCACTAAAGTTAATGTTGAGTCGGTGTGTACATATGCAAAGACAATGTCGGACTCCGTAGTTTTCTCTGGGCCTCGGCCAAACCTGACCGGTGATGACATGTTCAGCCGCATGTCTTCATGCCGCCGCTGGCTGTCGAGGTGGCGTCCAGCAAACGATGTGGGCTCTGTAGATAACTGGCGGACTTTCTGGGGAAGACCTGGTCTGATTAGGAGAGACGGCATTCATCCCACTTTGGATGGAGCAGCTCTCATATCCAGAAGTCTGACTGATTTTATTAGTGGACCAAAACCATGACAACCCAGAGTTCAGACCAGGAGGCAGAGTTTCAGTCCTACATGCTTCCCTGAGCTTCCAGAGCAGTTACCCCCCAAAACCCCTCAGTGACGGCGTCTGCCCCCCGACCCCTTAAATTAATAAAATCTAAAGTTAACAGAAGAGGAGTTAAACATAAAAACCTAAACAAAAATGCTGAAACAACAACAAAACAGGAGAATTAAATGTGGACTCTTAAACATCAGTTCTCTGTCATCTAAAGCTGTACTAGTGAACGATTTAATATCAGAGCATCATATTGACTTATTCTGTCTTACTGAAACCTGGCTGGGTCATGAAGAATATGTTGCCTAAATGAATCATATTAATACTCACATTCCTCGAGGCACCGGCCGAGGAGGTGGAGCTGCAGCATCTTCGACTCTCGCCTATTAATCAACCCTAAACCTAAACTAAACTATAACTCATTCGAAAGCCTTGTTCTTAGTCTTTCACAACCTGGAAAACACGACAGCCAGTTCTGTTCGTTATAGTGTACTGCGCTCCTGGTCCTTATTCTGAGTTTTATCTGAAATCTCAGAGTTTTTATCAAGTTTAGTCCTTAAAACAGATAAAGTAATTATTGCAGGTGATATTAATATTCATGTGGACGTTGATAATGAGCCTTAGTACTGCGTTTATCTCATTATTAGATTCGATTGGCTTCTGTCAGAGTGTACATGAAGCCTCTCACTGTTTTAACCACACCCTCGACCTTGTTCTGGTATATGGAAATTGAAACTGAACATTTAATAGTCTTTCCACAGAATCCTTCTTTATCGGACCATTATTTAATAACTTTTGAACTGCTGTTACTGGACTACATGCCATTAGGCAAACACTCCTACTCTAGATGTCTGTCTGATATTGCTGTGGCTTAATTCAAGGAAGCGATCCAATTTGCATTTAATTCAATGTTATGTCTCAGTATAACAGAGGACTCCTATGCAAATCGCAGCCCCTCCCAAATTGACCATCTAGTTGATAGCGCTGCAGGCTCACTGCGAACGACACTCGACTCTATCGCTCCTCTAAAAAAGAAGATAACAAAACAAAGAAGGTTAGCTCCATGGTATAACCCCAAAACCCGCAAATTAAAGCAAACATCACGAAAACTTGAAAGGAAATGGCGTTCCAACAAGCTGGAAGAATCTCGTTTAGTCTGGCAAGATAGTCTTAAAACATACAGCCATTTAGCCACCAAAAGGGGGCGCAGGAAATCCTGGTGCTCTGGCCATGAAGTCATCACCTCCATAAGAATGGAGTGCACAGACGACTCGCTGTCTTTCCACTGTAACTTCGGTTGCTTCCGACTCAACGTCGAAATTTTATTTTCCCTGGAAGGTCTTAATTCACTGGACGAGCAACAGACTCTTTTGTCTTTGCTGAAAGACGGTGTCGTCCCTCATTCGTCCAGGAGCGGTCCATCGTAGAAAAGGTTTCAGTCGCGGTCGTCTGGACGCTGTTTTCAGAATCAAGACGTTTCGGCTCCCATCCGGAAGTCATTCTCAATTGTGAAAAAATGGGACAGGAACTAGAAATTTAAGCTTTGCTGAAACACTATTTGGATCCCGATTGTTGTTGTTAACCCTGATTGATCGTAGAAAAGGTTTCAGTCCTAGTATGATAGAACACTCCTGGACGAATGAGGGGCTACACAGTCTTACCCTGATTGATACTCCACATAACAATCTTTGCCTACAGAAGGAAGATACAGATTTACCATTTTCTTCACGGAGAGAAGGATAATCGCTGAGCCTTGCTCTCTTCCCACTAACAGTCGACTGCTGCTTCCCTCCGCTGCCGCCCGAAGGAACAGTTTCGTCATAGAACCCGGCGACAGCACGGATCCCGGCCACATCAGCATCCGAGCCTGAGAGGACTAATAATAATCCAAACAGCCTGATGCATTAAATCGCTATCAAGAGCGATCCCAAGTAAGAGGCTTGTGTCTGGGCTGAGATAGATTTTATAACTGTGTGTTATTTCATCTGAGCTTCATTGTTGTGAATAGTGTTTTTGCATTATTGAGGAAAGTAACGGACCACCACGTCCTGTTTCTGCTTTCTGTTTCTGCTTTCTGTGTCTGTACCACGGCGCTGGGCTGCTTATCTGTGTTAGCTTTAGCCACTGTGGAAGCTAATAGCTGTCCTTGATCAGGCCAAAGTCCAGTAACCCAGTTGGTGAATGAAAGTTTGCTGCGGGTTCCTGTGGGATAAAGGGGCAGCTATTGTGCTTCACCACGGCAGCTGAGAGCCCTCGTGCTTTCTTTCTCTTTCCTCTCCACTAACACACACACACCTTTACAGTACACGCCTACGCACACATCTCAAATGACCCAGATAGTGTGAGAGCATAGCTAGCTAAGCTGCACGCTATTTTAGATCTGTGCGTGACGACCACCCATGTGCTCTCGTCCACCATCTTCCTCGCACCCTCACACACTTTACATGCTTGCTGATTGTTGTATGCTTATTGTGTTTAGAATAGACGATAGTGGTTGTTGGCTGAAGTTATTGATTATTCATCAGTGCTGAGGTTAAACAAACTATTGTATCTTTAAAGAGCAGTTGCCTGTGGTTATTGTGTGTATGTGTTGTGGTAACAGCTGGTTGCGACAGTCAGTGCTCGGATTCATCCTCCACTGTCCACTATTATTAATGTAAGATAGTACTTTAAATATCAGCATTTTTGAGTGGACAGCCACCTTTGAGACGGTTTTCCACATTTGGTTATTGGTCCCTGATCCCCATAATTATTATTAATTACATTAATAATTTTGATATTAATAATCGTATTAATATTCATAAATATCTTTGATATTTCTGCTAATAACCAAACCCGCCCTACCTGAATCCCAACAATAGCGACACCAAAAAGCTTCCTTTGGTTTATGTTTATTTGTTTGAGAGAGACAGCCGGTGTTAAGAGCTAGCTCAAAGTTCAGTTAAATGGACTATTCGCCAGTATCGAACCGCCGACCTTCCTATTGGTGGATGACCCGCTCTACCACTAAGCCACAGTCGCCCACAGTTCAGAGAGTAAGTAACCCTGCATCCTGGGAGCGCAGTGCTCTAGTCGGGTAATAAGGTACTATGAGCTCTTTAAGATATGATGGTGCCTGACCATTAAGAGCTTTGTAGGTGAGGAGAAGGATTTTAAACTCTATTCTGGATTTTACAGGGAGCCAGTGCAGAGAAGCTAATATTGGAGAAATATGATCTCTTTTCCTGGTTGTTCCTATATCCACTGGAGAGTCTTAAGGGACTTATTCAGGCAGCCGGATAATAAGGAATTGCAATAGTCCAGCCTAGAAGTAACAAATGCAGGGACTAGTTTTTCTGCATCATGTTGAGACAGGATGTGCCTGATTTTTGCAATGTTACGTAGGTGAAAGAAGGCAGTCCTTTAAGTTTGTTTCATGTGGAAGTTAAAGGATAAGTCCTGATCAAAGATAACTCTGAGGTTCCTTACGGTGCTGCTGGAGGCCAGGGCAATGCCATCTAGAGCAACTATATCTTTAGATAATGTGTCTCGGAGGTGTTTCGGACCAAGTACAATAACTTCAGTTTTGTCAGAGTTTAACATCAGAAAGTTGCAGGTCATCCAGGTCTTTATGTCCTTAAGGCATGCTTGAAGTTTAGCTAACTGGTTAGTTTCATCTGGCTTGATCGATAGATATAATTGGGTATCATCTGCATAACAATTAAAGTTTATGGAGTGTTTCCTAATAATACTGCCTAGAGGAAGCATATATAAGGTGAATAGAATCGGTCCAAGCACAGAACCTTGTGGAACTCCGTGACTAACTTTGGCGTGCACGGAGGACTCACTGTTAACATGTACAAACTGAGATCGATCTGATAGATAGGATTTAAACCAGCTTAGTGCGGCTCCTTTAATGCCAATTACATGTTCCAGTCTCTGTAATAGGATGTGATGGTCAATGGTGTCGAACGCAGCACTAAGATCTAACAAGACAAGTACAGAGACAAGTCCATTGTCTGATGCAATTAAAAGGTCATTTGTAATTTTCACCAGTGCTGTCTCTGTGCTATGATGCACTCTAAACCCTGACTGAAAATCCTCAAATAAACTATTGTTATTTAGAAAGTCACACAACTGATTGGCGACTGCTTTCTCAAGGATCTTAGAGAGAAAGAGAAGGTTAGATACAGGTCTATAGTTGGCTGAAACCCCTGGATCAAGAGTGGGCTTTTTAAGAAGTGGTTTAATTACAGCTACTTTAAAGGACTGTGGTACATAGCCTGTTAATAAAGACAGACGGATCATATCCAGTAAAGAAGTGCTAATTAAGGGTAAAACTTCTTGAAGCAGCCTAGTTGGAATGGGGTCTAAGAGACAGGTTGATGGCTTAGATGAAGATATCGTTGAAGTTAGTTGAAGAAGGTTGACAGGAGAATAGCAGTCTAAATATATATCAGGTTTTACAGCTGTTTCTAAGGTTCCTGTGTTTGAAGATATGTCGGTACCGAAGCCATAGATACTATATTATGAAGCTTTAGTTTAACCCCCCCAACTGTCCTCCTATCTACAATAAACACAAACATAAACACACACCACTGCCTGTACTGATGCTGAACTTAGATCAGTAGCTGCAGAATCGTCTGATATTTAAAGGGACTCTGGGTTGAGATTTGTGTCTGACTGATGATGCGATGCAGCAGGTTTGAGAGTTGAACATGAAACAAATGTTTTTATTCCACAGTTTGAGTTACAATCAGAGTGAAAGAAGAAAAATATATCACAGATTCATTAGAGAGATGTTTCTATCTGCTAACAGGCTTACAAAAATACTTTGATTTAGTTTAAATTTCAAGTATCTACGAACAACAACAAGGTCCACCAATCAGACCAGTCTGATCCAGTATGATCCTGTTTAAACCAGTCTGATACAGTTAAACCAGTTTGAATTTTAGTCTGGATCAAACTGGATCAGACTGTTTTAAACTGGTTTAAAGTGGATCAAACTGGATCTGACCTGTTCAAACTGGACCACACTGGTTTAAACTGGTTCGAGCTGGATCAGTTACAGATTAAATGCATCAGTAGAAAGTGTCTCAGCTGCAGCAGACAGGTGTACCTGTTTACCTCAACAGTTTGAGCTGTAGCTTCTCCCTCTCCTGACGTGTCACAGGTGATGTCATACACATGCCCTAATAAGAAGAAGGACAGACTCTCTGTTGTTGCCTGTCAAAATAAAACCAAACACACTCGTCGGTCAGAAATTAATCACAAACTGAACCTGTGAGACTGAAGGAAGTTCACCTGCTGACTCGCCTGCAGGAAACACGTCACATGATAAACTCAGCAGGTCACTTAATCAGGACGAAATTATTCACAAACTTCTGACTGATACACAGTCAGCCCTTAATTTAGGACGAGTTTAAACTGTTTAGTTCTTAATTTTTTGAATCAGAAAGGGTCCAATTAACTTGTCAAGTGTCTGTCAACAGGATGATTCCCTAAAAACATTTTAGTTTTCCTCTGAACATGTCCAAACCACCTCAATTGATCAACAATACTTGATTCAGAGACGTTCATTTCATTGAAACTTTATAAAAACACTAACATTTCTGTAAATCTTGTTCTTCTTCAGTTACGTTTCAGATCAGTTTCATCTCTGTGAGAGGTCCAGGATAGGCTTAGCCAAGACCGGAAGCAGGGGGAAGCTGTAAGCCTAGCTTAGCACAAAGACTGGAAGCAGGGGGGAACTGTTAGCCTAGCTTAGCACAAAGACTGGAAGCAGGGGGGAACTGTTAGTCTAGCTTAGCACAAAGACTGGAAGCAGAGGGGAACTGTTAGCATAGCTTAGCACAAAACTTTATCCGTCAAGTTGCCTTGTGCAGTTAGCAACAATAGATAATCCAGGGGGCAAATTTTTGTGTTTAGTTTCAGTCGGATCTAAAATTTAAATTTATTTGAGGCTCATGCTGCTTGTCCCTATACATTTTTTTTTTACAGCAGTCTTAGCTTGTGCTGTGACTTTTATACACAATTTGATAAATGTTAGCACTAGCAGTAGCTGGCAGCTAGCTTAGCTCCATCAAAGGAGAAAAAAAATCTCCTTCCAACAACTCCAGTGTGATCTCCATGTTGTGGTTGTGTATTGAACAGGTATTGAACAGGTGAAAAGTGCTGCTGGGAGCAGAGATTGCACCAGTGTTGTTAAGACTCCGTCACACCAGCATTCAAAACACTGAAATTTCACAGCTTATTAAATTAATTCTAACAGAATCACTACGATCAGTAGATTCACTTGCAGGGGGAAGTAAATCTGCACTTTGACATGTGAATTCACCCTGTTGACCAATAACAAGCCGTCCTGACAAAGCTGACCTCTGAGTGGATGGAAAGCCGGAAAGTCCAAAACGGAGGAAGCTATCGTAGCTTATTAGCTGTGTGTCACCATCCAACAGTTAGGAGACAGGAGGACATCATACTAATACAACTGTCAATTTACTGTTAATAAATTGTGGAGACTTATTATACTGTTAGCCACCAAACTAAGCTAACTAGCTAACTGATCATTAGCAAACTTGTTAGCGCAGAGAACTTTTTTGAATGAAATAATGAGCTAAATGTCAGGGAAAGTAAACAGAACAGTAGAGAGGAAAGAGAAAGACGCTCAGAGAGATATTGTGACTGATTGGTGTTAGCATGTTAGCAATTAGCTCTCCAGCTACAGTAGTTCACCAACTAGCCATGTGAGTCACTACGTCACAGAGACTCTAAGCTAGGCTAACCCCATCCTGAACCTTTCTCTGTATGATGAAACTTTTATATCCATCTTCTCCTCTGCCTCTGGACAGGACACAGAAAACGTGGGACTGTTCCTTTAACTGTCCTTCAGCACCCCCTTATGTTGAACCAGATGAAGTGCTTCAGGGTTGATATTACAGTACAGGTTCATACAGATCCATCTTTACAGTATTTACAGTCTCAGCAGGTTTTGGTTCAAATCTTCCACACAACTTCTTTGGAATTTCATAAACAAGAAAACTACTTTCATTTAACTTCATCTCAAAACAAATTAGATCAAAATATCACCTCAGTGTTGTGAAAACTGTTAAAGTACAGAAACAGGACGGACGTTCAAACATCCCTCTGAACTGTAAAATAAAGACAATTCATTCAGAGGAACTCAGGATCATTTACACAGAAATACCAACTATTATATTGACTAGTGTGTAGATAATTACAGTACATACAGCGCAGTAGGTAGTTTCACACTTCTTCAATCAGAACAGGATCTTATAAATGGATTCAAATAAATACGTTAGCTTAATTAATGAAGAGGACAGTTTGTTTTCAGAGCCGACCTTCAGATATCAGTTTCATCAGTAAATCTTCAGGTCCAGCAGAAGGTTCATGTTTTCATCTGTCACCATGAGAAAAATAGACACGACCGCAGTGCAAATTGTGCATCTGTAAACATCTAACAAGTCAGATTACTTCTGTTTATAGTTTCATCAGTTTTTAACTGAAGTAAGTAAATGATTGAGGATGGTTCAGAGGAAGCATCAGGAATATGTTGTAAACGTTTTAACCCAGAAAGCTTCCCGTGGTTCAGCAGAGGAAACAGGAGAGGAGCACCCACAAAAACTTTTACCTGCTCAAATCAGTTAAATCACAAACTTCTCTTACCGATCTGAAAAACATTTAGGTTTTAGAAATAAGTGATGAGAAGGTGTTGAATTCTAATATTTACAACTGTTACCATGAACAGAAAATAAATTAATGCTGTGTTTATTATGTTGCATCACGAAAAGAAAATAAACTCACAAGTCTTAGAGCTGATTAACTTTGTAGAGAGACAACGGTTTGTGTGTGTTTAATTGTTTAGTTTTTCATTTTGGTGTTTTAACTGTAACTGCATGAATGGTTCAAGAAGAAGGACAAAAGTTGGTTCTAGTTAAAAGTTTGCAGCTGAGTTTTGGTGAAACATCTTTTCGAGAATCTACAGGAGGTCCAGTTACCTTTTGAAGCATCACTTCTAGATTTCTCTTTTTGTTTGTTACTTTGAAATTTACATTAGTTTAAACCATTAAACTAAGCTAACATTAACCTCAGAACCAGAGAATGTAGTTAAAATTGTGACAGGCAGCTCAAATTTAAAAATGGTTTCATAAAGTTAATACAAGTTTAACTAAACTCTAATTGAACCCTTTTCTCAGTTTAATAAAATCCTTGTTAGTGCAGCGCTCCATAAATACCAGAATGTGGTTTTAAATGAGTCACAGAGTTTATCAGTGAGGTGATGATCTAATGGAGAAGCTTCACAGTAAGTCACCACCTTCGAAGTCTCTGCAGTTACCCATCATGCCTTGCCCTCACACCTCCTGTCATCAATCCCCGTTAGACTCGATGACCTTCTCGGCCAGGATCTCCTGGAAGGTGGAGAGCTGCTTCATCTGCTCTGTCTGCATCGAGTGTCTCCTCATCAGCTTCTTCTTCATCTTGAAGTCGGGGCCCCGTTTGGGCGAGGCAGGGGCCACGGGGACCAGAATCTTGTGCCCGGAGTGGACAGGGGAGGTGGGCTTGCCGTTGGCCCGGATGTCGGGGATGGGTCTCTGGGGGTTGATGTTGAGCGGAGGCAGGAAGCCGGGCCTGGTGTGGGAGATGTGGTCCAGCAGGAGGGTCCCGGAGCCCCGGCGCTCCAGGAGCCCTGGGGGACGTCTGCGCATGGTAATGGGGGACACCGAGTTGGGGATGTTCTCCAAAGACTCCCTGGAGGAGCTGGTGACCAGGGAGAGGGGGGAGGCGTTGTACCTCCTCCGCTCCACAGACACCCGACCAGAGTCCGGAGATCCAGGGATAGACTCTGGACTGAGGTGGGTGTCTGACTCATAGTGCTCCATCCGGGTCAGTTTGGGGTAAGCTAGGGCCCGGGCTGCGACTGCCCCAGGTCCCCCGGCATTCTCCTGGGACTCAGGGGCTGTGTTCCTGCGGTACAGGATCTGGTGCTGCTGGACTTTGTCGGCCCAGGAGGAACCAGAGAGGGCTGCGCAGTCCTCGGAGCAGGACCGGTCGATGAGTTTGGGGGAACAGGGGTCATGGGTCTCGATGCTGTGTCGCCGTGACAACAGAGGTCTCACTGGTTCTGTAATGGACAGGCCGTTAATCTCAGCGATCGTCCGGCTCAGGTCGCAGCCGCCCTCCTCCTCCAGACCTCCGTCAACCCTCTCCTGAGTAACCCCGCTCAGCACAGAGGGCGCCACCAATCCCCAGGGCTCAGAGTTCAGCCTCTTCAGCAGCTTGCGTGGCGGCGGTCTCTTTTCTCCTGGAGGTCGAGCTGAAGGTAAAGGTAAAGCCGAGGTGAGTGCAAAGCTGAAGATCCCCTCCTTGTCTTTGCTCTTGTCTGCTGCCGGTGAGGAGGTGCCGATCTCCACCTCGGAGGGAGACATGCAGGCCGGAGACAGTTTGTCCACAATGCCCGGCGAGGGGGGGGAGTTGAGGTACTGCTTGGTCTTCTTGGTGCCTGACGGAGACGTGTCAGTGGTGATGATGATCACTTCCTTGCCTTTGGCCTTGCAGGCATCCAGCAGCACCTGCAGAGTGTCACGGTCTCCCTTGTTGATGGCGTGGACAAGGGCGGAGGAGCCGGAGTAGTCTTTGAGGCTGGGATCAGCTCCGTTCTCAAGCAGGAGTGAGACCACCTCCTTTCCCGCCTGCTCGGCGCAGGCGTGCATCAGCGCCGTCCTCCCACTCTTGTCGGGGATGTTCGGATCGGCACCTTTCTCCAGCAGGTACCTCACCATCCTCTGCCGGGTCTGCGGGTCGTCGTAACTCGCTAAGCAGGCTGCTGAGACGGGAGTCTCTCCACGCTCGTTGCCCTCATTGATGTAAGCGCCGCCCTCCAGCAGCAGGCGGGTCAGCCTCAGCTTCCCCTGGAAGACGGCTTTGAGGAGGGCATTCCCCTCAGTCTGCAGGGGTCCTCCATCTCCCATGATCCCTCGTCTCACCTTAGACCTCCTGTCCACTGGAAGCTAGCTTAACGCGGACTGCCCATCCTCCACTAGAAGTCACATGACCTGCAGAAGAAACACACATGAGGTAAGTTCACCTCAAGTTCACCGCAGACTGAGAACGTAGCTGATAAAGAAACAATGGGAGACTGGAGGTGCTGTCACTACTTGACAACACAAATGGGCTGACTGCTTTTTATAAGACCAACACGTCTCAGCAGCTTCAAACACTTTCTGTTTTACACTAACAGTGATTGTAGACATCGTGTTGTAGTCACTGGAAGTGATTCGAGGTTTTGCAGAATCGTCCAACATCTAACTTGTTGTCTGGACATTGTGTTGACTTTATACTGCAGCTATATAGAGGTAAAAGAACAGAGATGCAGCACTTAATTAACAATATTTACAGTGTTTTACTCTATTATAGAATTTTTTTAATTGCTAACATTTAAAGACAGTTGTGTTGCTGATTACTGAATAAAGGTTTTACACTACAAGTGGCTTTGTTAGCAACTCTACTCTAAAACTAGCCAATCGATGTGTTTGCACATGGAAACATCAGATCCTGGTTTCAGAAACCTTAACATGTGACCTGCAGTACTCTGACAGAAACCAGGACTCTGTAATCACCTGCTCAGGTGTCTCTGAGTGACAGGTGTGCAGGTGCTTCATCATGTCGAGATACAAAGTAGATGTTCACTAAAAGTAAAAGTGATGATGCTGTTAATGTAGAAACGGTCTTAAACAGTCAGGTGTTCATATGAACACTGAAACAGGTTTTTCTTGTTATAATTGTTCTGTTCATACTGACATTAACTGATCTCTTAATATAAAGTTAAACTTCCCTGTTTTTGACCTGCAGTAAAACTTTGACTGATGATAACGCCACGTTTTATTGTGAGCAGGACTTTGTTTGATCCTATGCACATGCAAGCATGCGTGGACGTGGGTGATGCAATACACAGTCTGCCAATGGTGTCACATTATTCCTCCGATCTACAGGTGGAGCTAAAGAAACAGCAACAAAGACAGAGAAGAAGACTGTCAGCTAGTAAACACGTAAACAATCTTCTTCTCCTCTCGGCTGTTCCCTTTCAGGGGTCGCCACAGCGAATCACGCGCCTCCGTCTAACCCTGTCCTCTGCGTCCTCTTCACTCGCACCAGTTAACTTCCTGTCCTCTCTCACTGCATCCATAAACCTCCTCTCTGGTCTTCCTCTAGACCTCCTGCCTGGCAGCTCCAACCTCAGCATCCTTCTACCAATATATTCACAGTCTCTCCTCTGAACATGTCCAAACCACCTCGATCTGGCCTCTCTGACTTTATCTCCGAAACATCTAACATGAGCTGTCCCTCTGATGTCCTCGTCCCTGATCCTGTCCGTCCTCGTCCCTCTGATGTCCTCGTTCCTGATCCTGTCCGTCCTCGTCCCTCCCAAAGAGAACCTCAACATCTTAAGCTCTGCTGCCTCCAGCTCTGCCTCTTGTCTTTCCTTCAGCGCCGCTGTCTCTAAGCTGTACGACATCGCTGGTCTCACCGCCGTCTCCAACACCTTTCCTTTCATTCTTGCTGATACTCTTTTATCACACAACACACCTGACACTTTTCTCCACCCGCTCCAACCTGCTCGCACTCGCCTCTTCACCTCTTTTCCACAGTCTCCATTGCTCTGAACCGTTGACCCTAAGTACTTAAAGTCCTGCACCTTCTTCACCTCTGCTCCCTGTAACCTCACCGTTCCACCTGGGTCCCTCTCACTGACGCACCTGTATTCTGTCTTACTGCGGCTGAGCTTCATTCCTCTGTTTTCCAGAGCAGACCTCCATCTCTCTAGATTTTCCTCCACCTGCTCCCTGCTCTCACTACAAATCACAATGTCATCCGCAAACATCACAGTCCATGGAGATTCCTGTCTAACCTCATCTGTCAGCCTGTCCATCACCAGAGCAAACAAGAAGGGGCTCAGAGCCGATCCTTGATGCAGACCCACCTCCACCTTGAACTCCTCTGTCACACCTACAGCACACCTCACCACGGTCTTACAGCTCTCATACATGTCCTGCACCACTCTAACATACTTCTCTGCCACTCCAGACTTCCTCATACAATACCACAGCTCCTCTCTCGGCACCCTGTCATACGCTTTCTCTAAATCTACGAAGACACAATGCAACTCCCTATGACCTTCTCTGTACTTCTCCATCAGCATCCTCAAAGCAAATACTGCATCTGTTGTACTCTTTCTAGGCATGAAACCATATTGCTGCTCACAAATGCTCACCTCTGCCCTTAGCCTAGCTTCCACTACTCTTTCCCACAACTTCATTGTATGGCTCATCAGCTTTATTCCTCTGTAGTTGCCACAGCTCTGCACATCTCCCTTGTTCTTAAAAATTGGCACCAGTACACTTCTCCTCCATTCCTCGGGCATCCTCTCACTCTCCAAGATCTTGTTAAACAAACTAGTCAGAAACTCTACTGCCACCTCTCCTAGACACTTCCATACCTCCACAGGTATGTCATCAGGACCAACTGCCTTTCCACTCTTCATCCTCTTCAACGTCCTCCTCACTTCACTCTTGCTAATCTTTGCTACTTCCTGCTCCACACCAGTCACTTCTTCTACTCTTCGTTCCCTTTCATTTTCCTCATTCATCAACTCTTCAAAGTACTCCTTCCATCTTCCCATCACACTCCTGGCACCTGTCAATACATTTCCATCCTTATCTTTAATCACCCTAACCTGCTGCACATCCTTCCATCTCTATCTCTTTGTCTGGCCAACCTGTACAAATCCACCTCTCCTCTTTAGTGTCCAACCTAGCATACAAGTCCTCATATGCTCTTTGTTTGGCCTTTGCCACCTCTACCTTCACCTTACGCTGCATCTCCCTGTACTCCTGTCTACTCTCTTCAGTCCTCTCAGTGTCCCACTTCTTCTTAGCTAACCTCTTTCTCTGTATACACTCCTGAACTTCCTCGCTCCACCACCAAGTCTCCTTGTCCACTTTCCTCTTTCCAGATGACACACCGAGTACCCTCCTACCTGTCTCCCTGATCACATTAGCTGTAGTGGTCCAGTCATCTGGGAGCACTTCCTGACCACCCAGAGTCTGTCTCAGCTCCTCCCTGAAAACTACACGACATTCTTCCTTTTCAGCTTCCACCACTTCGTCCTCTGCTCTGCCTTTGTCCTCTTCATCTTCCTCACCACCAGAGTCATTTTACACACTACCATCCTGTGTTGTCTGGCTACACTCTCCCCTACCACTACTTTACAGTCACTGGTCTCTTTCAGATTACAACGTCTACACAAGATGTAGTCCACCTGAGTGCTTCTACCTCCGCTCTTATATGTCACCCTATGTTCCTGCCTCTTCTGGAAGAAAGTGTTCACTGCAGCCATTTCCATCCTCTTTGCAAAGTCTACCACCATCTGTCCTTCTGCGTTCCCGTCCCGAAGACCAAACCTGCCCGTCACATTCTCATCACCTCTGTTCCCTTCACCTACATGCCCATTGAAATCTGCACCAATCACCACTCTCTCACCTCTGGGGACGCTCTGCATCACTTCATCTAACTCACATCCTACCTGTGGGGCACAACCAATCACAACACTGAACATCACCCCTTCAATTTCCAGCTTCAGACTCATCAACCTGTCTGATACTCTTTTCACCTCTAGAACATTCCTCACAAACTCCTCTTTCAGGATAACTCCTACTCCGTTTCTCTTCCTATCTGACCCATGGTAGAACAACTTGAACCCTGCTCCTAAGCTTCTAGCCTTGCTACCTTTCCACCTGGTCTCCTGGACACACAGTATGTCCACCTTCCTTCTCTGCATCGTGTCAATCAACTCTCTAGCCTTCCCTGTCATAGTCCCAACATTCAAAGTCCCTACTGTCAGTCCTACATTCTTAGCTTTCCTCTTCTCTCTCTGCCTACGAACACACCTTCCTCCTCTCCTTCTTCGTCTTTGACCAACAGTAGTCCAATTTCCACCGGTACCCTGCAGGTCAACGGCACCGGTGGCGGTCGTTGTTAACCCGGGCCCCGACCGATCCGGTATGGAAGTCATTTTCACGATTCGCATTTTTAATTTGGCGTGTGTTTTACGTCGGATGCCCTTCCTGACACAACCCTCTGCATTCATCCAGACCTGGGACTGGCACAAGAAGACACCGGCTTGTGGCCCTCTTGCGGTTGCACGTAAACAATGATGGATTTAAAAAAATCCTGATTGACGACTTTTAACATGAACGCTGTATTTATATTTATTTCTACTGTTTTATAAACCCGTGAACAGTTCTGGTGTCTGATAGACATTTAAACTTCACATCACTCAACAGGTATTTAAATTCATGTGTCAAAGAAACATTTCAAGTCAAATTATGTGAAAACAAAGACTCTTTTAAACTGTGAGGTTAGTCTCTTGTTCACTGTGTTGAAGGTATTTCCTGGTTCCAGACCTCTCGGGTTTGTTCAGTGATTCAAACGAAGAGAAACAGCGTAACATCAGACTGCATGTTACTGCTGATCTGCTTCTTGTTTTTCTAAAATTTGTTTTTGTTCCTTTTTGTTTGATAGTGACAACAAAGAGCTGACAGGAAGTGAGGAGAGAGAGAAAAGATGGCGGCCGACAAAAGTCTTCGACCAACCTCAAAGCAGACTGTGAGCTGACCAGCAAACACTGATCACAGATCAGACACCTGAACACACAGACAGCATCACGATCAGCTGATTTACACAAATGTTTGTTCACATGGATGAAGATAAAATTTCTGTTAACAGGAAGAAGAGAGTCTCACTCACTGAGAACAAAACCTCAGATTAACAATAATCCAAATACTGCAGTCCAAGTAAAATATTAATGTACTGTGTGTACTGAACACACACACACACACACTCCCTGCTGAATGATGGCACACAGATTCAGTGTTTGTATTTCAGTGTGAAAATGAACATATGGGCGCACACACACACACACACACAGGTACAGGTGGACGTCACACCTGTCGGCTGCTTTTGTAGTTTTCAGTTACAGAATCAACAGAAACCTGAACATCAGACGAAGAAAGTAACGTGATTAAAATATAAGAACATAGAATCTGATAGCTGATCTGTAAAGTATTAGTGATTGATTAACCATTGATGAAGCCATTAGTTACGGCTTAGAAGCTCTTCATGAACAGGAAGTGGTTCCGCTCAGTTTGACCTCTGACCCGGTGCTGCGCAGCGTCTTTAGAAAACAATGACGCAGACGCCAACGCGTGCCGCCTGATTGGGTCTAATCAGTCATGACGTGTCCTTCCTTGATTCGTCACGGCCTTATCACGTGACCCTTTTGTGGAAGAAAACGGACGACATCAGCCTCGACTACAAGCAGTTAACGTGGATAACGAATCACAGGCGCCGCCGACCTTGTTGTCGCTGCTAGCAGCTGCTGTTAAGGTAAATTGTGCGTTTCACAAAGCTGCTGCTGCCTTCATGCGCGGGATGCAAGCTATCATTCAAGCAGTCTGAGATTTGTTCGTAGTATTTTCTGCAACTAAGCAACCAACCGCACATGCCCAGTTAACGAGAACGGTCATGTGTGATATGCGTGATATGCGATAACGCCGTTTTTAAATTTAAACGTATTAGTGTGGACGTAGCCTAAGACCAGGAGAGACCGCATCAGTCCAGTTCTCATATCTTTTCACTGACTTCCCGTTTGTCAAAGAATTGATTTTAAAACGACACAGTTGGTTTATGAAGCACTGAATGTTTTACTTTTGATCTGCTGCTCCGGTCACATGGTCTGGATCATGTGACTCGACTCTCACTTCTTTTAAATCAAACTTCTGTTTGAATTTTAAAGTTCAATTTGGGATTATTTTTTCTTATTTCTCACTGCGCCGTCATTTTTATTCTCCTGTTTTATTTTTATTTTAGCTTATTTTAATCTTCTTTTTAACTTGTTTTAATCCTTTTAAATCCTAATTAAGTGTGTGTGTGTGTGTGTGTGTGTGTGTGTACACATATTCAATTTATTTATTTATACAGCGGCAGTTCATAACAGAAGTTATCTCACTGCACTTTTGCTACAGAGCCGGTCCGGACCGAACTCGTTATGATATTAATACCCAGCAGATCCACACACACACACACACACACACACACACACACACACACACACACACACCATCATCATGTTGAAATCATGGAGTCAGTTTTCACCTCTCAGCATTTAAACAAGCTGCAGCCACTCTTCGCCCTGGGCTTTGCCTCTCAGGCATCGTACCGCCTGCCCTCCCTTCTTGTTGGTTGTTGGGGCTGAATGCAGCGTGAGGAAGCCTGCAGACGCTGCTCAGGGCTTAAAAAACAGATTCTATTAAAAATATAATTTAATGTTTGTTTTCATTCTCCACCAGCTGATCGTCAGTCAGATAATTAGTGTGAAAATCTGTTCGTTGACTCTTTTAGTGCATTTCGCTGCGAATACTTTTGTACTGAAGTAAAGTACAGAACTAACACACAATAATAAAACATCAGTAAGTGACAGTTTAACTCTTTAAATTGAAAGCACGTGTCTCTGCTGTCACCTGCCACACAGGTGGAGGCCGCTCGGTGACGTCATGATGAAGCTGCATGACTGGAGGAATGCAGCTCACGGACCCGGATATTTACCGGATTTCCACGTCAGTCCGCCGCTCTGACGCAGTGATTTCTATATTTACACACCGGTTGCGAAGTTAACGGCAGCGGCGCGCACGGACACGCGCACGCACACACACACACACACACAGGGTCAGATACATGGTGTGTTTTTGCTGCATCATCATCAAATCGTCACATCTGGTGACTTCACGGCGTTTTATCTCGTTAAAATCACCGTAAACCGACACACACACAAGCGCGCGCGCGCGCACACACACCGAGAGGAGCCGTTAAAATCCGCTCCGGTAGCAGCTGATGATGCTGAAGATGCTGAAGATGATGAAGATGATGGAGGAGATGAATGAAGGAAGCAGGAAAACATGCGCAGCTTTTTTCTGTTCTTACCGCCGAGCTGAAGCAGCATCTCACCGACCGTTACCGACTGTTTACCGACTGTTTACCGACTGACCAAGCCGCGGCACCGACACTCCTCCTCCTCCTCCTCCTCCTCCTCTTCCTCCTCAGTCTGAGCTGTCAGAGCAGATTCACGCCCCGACGCTTTTATTTAACCCTTAAACATCTGAGAGTGTTTCACCAAACAGTCCTTCACACCTCCGTCACTCCGGCTGCAGATCTGAAGGGGGCTGGGGGCTGCAGGGGGCTGCAGGACTGTGCCCCCGCTGCTCAGGGAAGAACAGTGGAAATATAACTTAAAAAAATAAAATGGTTTGAACAGTTTCTGTGCTTGTGGATGAATTTTTCTGTTAAATCTGCAGGATGAACATGTGGCTTCCACCTCAGCTGCTCGCAGCCAAAAGCCATCTACACAGTAGTCCGTATGTAAAACCGGCTGCAGGGCAGCTGAACGTCACAGCTGCATTTAGACAGAATCTACTGTTTCCTCCGTTTCTCCTGGAAAATCAAGAGTTTTGTGATTTAGTTGAAAGTGAGTCTCACAGAGCAGAAACTGACTCACCATCCGCCTGAGGAGATACAAAAGGCTGCACTTCATTTTACACTGTTAATTAAAAATACTGTTACATGTAATGTGTGAAGTAATGTGACGGATAGTTGTGAACCTTCATTAAAACAAAATGTAGGCCATTTTATTTTACGTTTATTCTTCCAGATCCAGCTAACAAGCCGAGCATTTAATTTGACAAAGACAGATGTCTTCACACGTGAAACACCTCCAGAATAATTCATGTTTCACACATGCTTCCAAGATTAGTGGATGATTTTGTTGCAAAGAGGATGAAACTGCCCCAAATATCTAAATGTTTACATACAGTAAGAAGATAGCAGGTGTAGCAGCACACGCAGCAAACACCAAGAGCAAATAACAAGGTTTAACTTCTGCCTATAAAGGTGGAAAAACTTTACTGACTTTTAGTTTTATTAAAAACAAGAAAGATCCCTTTCAGACATTTTAGAACAACTGTGGGAACGAGAAGAAAAACATTTTTACACGAAAACAGATTTTATATTTCTACCTAAAACAAATTTAATTTGTCTGCGTTTCAAGTTCCAGAGTTCAGAGATGGAGTGCAGGTGTGCGGCTTGGAGCAGGTGAATCAGGAGCCACGCCCACCACTCAGACGCACGCAGGCTGCGTTTCATCAGGCGTTCAGCGCGCCCTCGTTGGCTTCCCCTCGGGTCGATCCCCGCCGCCATCTTCTCTGTCCTTCCATTTGTCTGAAAAACTGAAGTGAACTTGGTGAGATCGATCCTCGGAGGGCCGAGGCAGCGAGTCGACAACGACGGTCACTCCAGGTGTATGTCACCCACAATGCATTGCAGTCATGCATTTGGTGTAAGAAAATACCTCCATGGTTAGGTTTAATGTACATACAACTCTGGTTATTTTATTTATTTCCAGGGACGATCACATCAATCAACATTTCAGTTCACACTGATCACTGAAAAGGCGGCGGAGTTAGCTAATGAGCTGATTTTCATCTGCATGAAGCTTTTCAGCTTCGAGTTTTCTAATATATCTGATTGGTCTGTGTGTCTTACACGTGTTTAAGTCCACTTGCATAGTTAGCAGATCGTTTCTTAAGAAAATCTCATTGCTAGCTTGATATTTTACTAATTGCAGTTCAGCTTGTGTGATTTCTTTATTCCCAACATTATCTGTAAAATGAAACACTGCTGCTTTGTGGTATAACTTAATTAATTAATTAATTAATTAATTAACACTCACATGGAGTTTTCTCTGATTTTAAACAGATATTTTAATTTTATCAATTAAGCCAAAATCCGAGACTAAGATTAATAATTCAACCAGGAATCTTTCAGATAAAATGATCACTGACAAACTGATCAGTATTTTTATTATTGACTTTATAAACATGTTATGTTATAATGAGCCTTTCATTTATAACTCAACTCAAAGTGCTGTTAGTTCAATAAATATAAATGTTAACGACAAAAGATGCTAAATGTTTGAAATTATTACACAACATTATAATTAACTCAGCTGTTCTTCACTACACTGACCCACCAACAGGTCAATAAAGTTGATTGATAAAATGGTCAAATGACTGAACGATGATCAGAAATCAGCAGATTAGTCCTGAAATGTAAATATACAACCCGGTATCGGGCCAAATCGTGTAAGAGACCAGCCGGTCCACTAGCGGATGCTGTATCAGGGTCACGTTCGGCCTCGTCTAGGCGTGAAAACTACACAGTGGACCGGTGTGTGTATTACATGCTTTGGCGTGATACTGCGGTCAAGTTAACAATAATAAATATGCAACATCCAGCTTCTTCTTCTTCTTTTCCTCTCGGCCGTTCCCTTTCAGGTGTCGCCACAGCGAATCACGTGCCTCCATCTAACCCTGTCCTCTGCGTCCTCTTCACTCGCACCAGTTAGCTTCATGTCCTCTCTCACTGCATCCATAAACCTACTCTCTGGTCTTCCTCTAGACCTCCTGCCTGGCAGCTCCAGCCTCAGCATCCTTCTACCAATATATTCACAGTCTCTCCTCTGAACACGTCCGAACCGCCTCGATCTGTCCTCTCTGACTTTATCTCCGAAACATCTAACATGAGCCGTCCCTCTGATGTCCTCGTCCCTGATCCTGTCCGTCCTCGTCCCTGATCCCGTCCGTCCTCGTCCCTCTGATGTCCTCGTTCCTGATCCTGTCCGTCCTCGTCCCTGATCCCGTCCGTCCTCGTCCCTCTGATGTCCTCGTTCCTGATCCTGTCCGTCCTCGTCCCTCTGATGTCCTCGTTCCTGATCCTGTCCGTCCTCGTCCCTGATCCTGTCCGTCCTCGTCCCTGATCCCGTCCGTCCTCGTCCCTGATCCTGTCCGTCCTCGTCCCTCTGATGTCCTCGTTCCTGATCCTGACCGTCCTCGTCCCTGATCCTGTCCGTCCTCGTCCCTGATCCCGTCCGTCCTCGTCCCCTGATCCCGTCCGTCCTCGTTCCTGATCCCGTCCGTCCTCGTTCCTGATCCTGTCCGTCCTCGTCCCTGATCCTGTCCGTCCTCGTCCCTCCCAAAGAGAACCTCAGCATCTTCAGCTCTGCTGCCTCCAGCTTAAGATGCAACAAATATGCAACATCCAGCTAGACTTTCAAAATACAGCTCCAAGGCACCAACTACTTGGTTAAGTTTAGGAAAAGATCATGGCCCAGATAGATGACATACACTCCTCATTTCTCCACCCACCTGCTGACACCACCTGTCCTATATCCACCTCCTCTTCTCCTATTCGAACCTCCTTTTCACCGTTCTCTCCCAATCAGGTACAAACCCTGGTTACCTCACCTGTCCTCTTGACCCTGTCCCCTCTCACCTTCTTCAGTCTATTGCTCCTCCACCTCATCAATACCTCTTTAACAACTGGTCGTTTTTCCGACACTCTTAAAGCAGCAGTGAACCCTCTTTTAAAGAAACCCACATTAAACCCTTCTGATGTAAAGAATTACAGACCTGTCTCTCTTCTTCCATTTCTTTCCAAAAACACTAAAGTGTGCTGTCTTCACTCAACTTCCTGCATATCTCCACCAGAACAACCTCCTGGACCTCCACCAGTCTGGTTTCAAGGCAGGCCACTCAACTGAGACTGCCCTCCCTGCCATCACAGAGGAACTCCACACTGCTAGAACAGCCTCCCCCTCCTCCGTCATCCTCCTCCTGGACCTTTCAGCAGCGTTTGAGATCCTCCTCTCCAGCCTCCAAGGACTGGGAGTCTCAGGCTCTGCACTCTCCCTGTTCACATCCTACCTCAAGGACCGCACTTATAGGGTAACTTGGAGAGAATCTGTGCACAGCATCAGGAGGATATGTCTGTTCCTCACCCAGGAGGCGGTGCAGGTTCTGGTCCAGGCTCTTGTCATCTTGCGCCTAGACTACTGCCACTCGCTCCTGGCCAATGTGCCTGCATGTGCCATCTGACCTCTGCAGCTCTTCCAGAATGCAGCAGCCAACTGCTCTTCAACCTCCCCGAGTTCTGCCCCACTACACCTCTCCCCACCCTGCACTGGCTACCGGCGGCTGCTCCAGTCCGATTCAAGCACTGGTACTTGTCTGCCGTGCTGCGAATGCCCATCCTACATCGAGGACATGGTCAAAACATACATCCCGGCCTGCTAGGAGTGGGCGGTTTCGTCACCATCACCGTTGTCACGTTCTTCCACGACGTGGATTTTGCAATATCGTCATTACCGTGATAAATGTTTTAGCATATTAAAACTAAGGTGCTTTTACTGAGGCTGCGATAACATGCAGGTAGAGGGCTACGCACGTACTCGTAGGACTGGAGTTACATTCAGTAACTTACTATCTTCCTCGCTAACGCCAACAACGGTGTTGTGCACATCAAGATTCTCTGTTGTTGGCTGCAAAAAACAAGTCTTCATCTACTCCCACCATCCGAGGAAGTGAAGAGCCAGTGGATTCACTTTATTTTTGATGGAAATGTCCCCACAACATCTGGAAAACTCTTTCATGTGTACACTAAGTTGACCATTTGACTTCGGACTGCTACGAGGGCCAGAACAAAGCAGGATTCGCTTCAAAACTGAAGCTCAATGATGGATCGATTCCGACTTTAAACTCGGAAGCTTAGCCATTTTTAGGTTGCTTCACTATTTATTTTGCAGGATAACCTGTTGCACTTGGTGTTAGCATGGTGTGGAGCTAATGTGGCTAGCGTCTATAATCCGACACGCTGGGACGATGTTGGACTAGCTAATGTTGTAATACTGAGGGACAGTCAAGAGAACTTGTGTGAACGTTAAGCCTCATCTGAAGCCAATTAACTAACCAGATTAGTAGGCTGGATGTGGGAAATTGTTTTTTCACGTTGCTTTTTGTGGAACCGCTAACGCTAGCTCAGCTGGCTTTGTTGTTACTCGAAAGCCCCCTCTGCTCACACCTGTGTTATGTCCAGACTGGTTTTCAAACTAACTGGTTCCCGTAAGCGTCCACGCTCTCTGCTCACCTAACAGTAGATTAAATGTCTTTTTTGGTAGGTGGCTGTGACGTAGTGCTCATATTCGCCGCAGTAGATATGAGATGCGACTTGAAAATCGGCAGTAATATGTTTGCGAATGTGTGACGAATCTGGTGACACAGACAGACCACAAGTAGTGCTGTGTGTGCCTGTTGCTGCCGTATGTAAATGTACTTGATAGACATGTCCCGCTGCAGTACACCGAGTATTGTACTTATATACTTTGGGTTTTCAGCCAAATAAATGCTGTTGAGATGCCTAATCCTACCCCTTGTCTAACTCTGAGAATGCATCACATTACATTTACTAATTAACCTACATTATGTGGCAGGCTACTCCTCCCAAACACGTGTAGTCCTATACCTCATTTCCATTCCTATTTGGAGCCAATAAACACACAGTTTTAATCATTTTTCTTTCTTCAGATATGTTCCCTTACATTGCCAACAGAGTGAAATCCCAGTTATTTTATACTGTGATATAAATATAATATCGTCACCGTAAAAAACAAACAAAATACCGTGATATAAATTATAGGTCATATCACTCACCCCTACGGCCCTGCCCACCACGTTCTGCAACTGCCAATCAGCTTGGAGGAGGGTCCAGCTACCGCTCAACAAAAGCACGACTGTGTGCGTAGCACAGCAGAAACTCTGCACATCTTCCGTCGCACGTAAAAACGCACCTGTTCAGACTGCACCTTGGTGCCTTAAAGAAACCCCTCTTTCTCTATCTCATTATTTCTAAATGCAGCTCTTAAACATCATTAAGTCTCTTTTAAATACAGAGAAATTACAGAACTGAAACATTATTTGTTTGGTTTGATGATATTAAATATTAATATAAAAATAATAGATATTTGATTAAATATCACAGTTCACACGTCCAAGCAGGAATTTCATATTGATAAATTCACACACAGACATGTTTATCTGCATGTGAATAAATCAACAATAGGTTACACATCATTCCTACATATACATGTGACAGATTCACATTATTATTTATCACTGCAGTCAGTCTGATGACAAACACATTTATTGCCATTATTAATTTTAATATTACAATTACTATTATTATTAGTTGAAGTGTTGAAGACAAAAATAAAATACTGCAGGACACACACACACACACACACACACACACACAGACTGTTGCTATAATGGAAACACAGTTTCTATGGCAACTGATGTGCCGGATTCCGGCAGAAGCGTTCCCATGGCGACACACAGCTCTTTACCTCACTGACACACACATGCATGCACACACACACACACACACACACACACACACACACACACACACACGCACACACACTCGCTCTTGTTTTGCTGACGTAGCAGAAAGTGTCTGACAGCCTGCAGCAGCACAGAATACTTTAGTACTAATGCTAGTACTAACAGCAATAGTATTAGTACACTAGTAGTACAGCGGTAGAAGTAATACTAATATAAGTATAGTTGCAATAAGGCCAGGTGTTTGTTTATTCATTACAAGTAAATGTGAAGCTACAGCCACTAGCCATTTAGCTTATCTTAGCTTAGCATAAAGACTAGAAACTGGGGGAAACAGCTAGTCTGGCTCTGTCCAAAGGTAACAAAATCCACCTGTTGTACAAGGGGGAGATCCAAATATTATAAAGAGCAATTGGTTTAAATAAACCATTACCAAATCTCAGTATCATTTATAAAATAATTTCTTTCTATTGTGAAAAAATCCATTATTGAAAGTCTGATTAAAATGATTCAACAGTGATGAGTGACAATGAAAGACATGAGATGCCGGCTCAGACGTCGCCCGGCCAAACCAGGTCTGCGTCAGGTGTTGGGGAACCAGAGCATCGAGATGACAAATGGGCTACTGGAACAAGACGGAGGTGGGCGAGATGCGATAACAAGGCTCTGTTGGTTGCTACTACTCCAGTAACCCCAGTCAGAGGGGTACATGCACAGGATGTGGGATGAATGGTTACTTCGAAACCCACAATCGAGGCTTACAGCAAAGCAACTAGTAGCTCAGTGTTCCAACATCCACAAGCGGCAACTGCTATCACAACTTGAGATTGACGAGATACAACACAAATGCTACGGCAAGGGGGAGCCAGGACTACAGGTCAGAGGGGAGCAAGCGGTGGCTCCCCAACCAGAGATTGGGTACGAAGCCCCAACAAGTGCAATTACACTGAACGAGGCAGCGACTGACCTGAAAGATAAGATCATGGCAAGAATGAATGCAAGGCAACCCCGACGCCAACTACAACGGCTAAGTGAAGTACCATCAGAAAGTCTCCTAGAAGATGTGAATGCAGCATTGAGTGCGATCCCTACCTGATATACACTTCAGCAGCAGTGATCCTCGAGATGCTTGGCTATAAGAGCAACCACGGGAGCCATGAGAGACGAAACGAAGAGAAACGAAGGCTGGAGGCTGAAATCAAGGAGGCACGGAGAGAAGTGAGCCAACTGACAGCGGCTGAGAGAGGTGCAATGAGAAAGCAAGTACCCAAGAAGTACAACCAGATGCCCATACCTGAAGCACTCGAAACTGCCAAACAAGGGCTCCAAGCCTTGGCCAGCCGCCTAAAGAGATACACGAGAGATAATGAAGCCAGAGAATAAACCGGCTGTTCGCAACTCAACCTGCGAAAGTGTACGCTCAATGGCAGGGTAATAACAGCAGAGCAGACCCACCAAGGCTGGAAACTGAACAGTACTGGAAAAGTATATGGGAGAGGGAGGCATCACACAACAGCGATGCACAGTGGCTGGCGGCTCTGAGAAAGGACCACAGCAACCTCCCTGAACAGAATCCAGTCACCATCACAGCGGCAGACATCCAAGAAAGAGTCTCAGGTATGAAGACCTGGACAGCACCGGGCCCTGACAGGATCCACACCTACTGGCTAAAGAAGCTCACTGCACTCCACGAGCGCCTAGCAGCACAAATGAACCAGCTGCTAAGAGATGGGACGCACCCTGAATGGCTTACCGAAGGGCGCACAATCCTGATCCTGAAGGATCCCGCAAAGGGTACAGTCCCATCCAACTATCGGCCAATAACCTGTCTCTCCACAACATGGAAGCCATGATGGCAACATCAGGAAAAAGGAACATGAGAAACTAGAGAAATACCGAGGGCTCAGAGAAGAGCTGGAGAAGGCCTGGAAGCTGAAGGCGACGGTGGTGCCCGTGGTCATCGGGGCACTCGGGGCAGCGACCCCCAAACTGGAGGAGTGTATGTATATCCACTCCTCCATATGTATATAAACATATATGTATGTGTCTATGTATATTTCTGTGTGTATATATGTGTGTGTAAATAAATGTATGTATATATATATATTTATGTATATCTGTGTGTATAGATATATGTATATATGTGTACATGTGTATATCGTTCCAACAACCTGGAAGAATCTCGTTTAGTCTGGCAAGATAGTCTTAAAACATACAGGAAGGCCCTCCGTAAAGCCAGAGCAGCTTACTACTCATCATTAATAGAGGAAAATAGGAACAACCCCAGGTTTCTTTTCAGCTCTGTAGCCAGGCTGACAGAGAGTCACAGCTCTACTGAGCCATGTATTCCTATAGCCCTCAGTAGCAACGACTTCATGAGCTTCTTTAATGATAAAATTTTAACTATTAGAGAAAAATTCATCAAGTCTTGCCTTTAACTGGTGCCAACTTGTCTTCAAACACAGGAACCTTGGAGACAGCTGTAGAAATTGATGTGTGTTTTGACTGCTTTGCTCCTGTCAACCTTCTTCAGCTGACTTTGACGATTAATTCATCTAAGACATCAACCTGTCTCTTAGACCCCATTCCAACTAGGCTGCTTAAAGATGTTTTACCCTTAGTTAGCACTTCTTTACTGGATATGATCAATATGTCTTTATTAACAGGCTATGTACCACAGTCCTTTAAAGTAGCTGTAATTAAACCGCTTCTTAAAAAGCCCACTCTTGATCCAGGGGTTTCAGCCAACTATAGACCTATATCTAACCTTCCCTTTCTCTCTAAGATCCTTGAGAAAGCAGTCGCCCATCTGTTGTGTGACTTTCTAAATAACAATAGTTTATTTGAGGATTTTCAGTCAGGATTTAGAGTGCATCATAGCACAGAGACAGCACTGGTGAAAATTACAAATTACCTTTTAATTGCATCAGACAATGGACTTGTCTCTGTACTTGTCTTGTTAGATCTTAGTGCTGCGTTCGACACCATTGATCATCACATCCTATTACAGAGACTGGAGCATGTGATTGGCATGAAAGGAGCCACACTAAGCTGGTTTAAATCCTATCTATCAGATCGATCTCAGTTTGTACATGTTAACGGTGAGTCCTCCGTGCACGCCAAAGTTAGTCACGGAGTTCCACAAGGATCTGTGCTTGGACCGATTCTATTCACCTTATATATGCTTCCTTTAGGCAATGTATGTGTGTGTATACATGTGTATATATGTATATACGTGAGCATATATGTATATATCTATGTATATATGTATCTATGTATATATTTGTATATATGTATGTATATGTGTGTGTGTGTGTGTGTGTGTGTATGTATGTATATGTGTGTGTGTGTGTATGTGTTCAAATATGTGTGTATATACATGTATGTATGTATGTATATATGTATATATGTGTGTATATATGTAAATATATGCATATATGTATGTATGTATATATGTGTGTGTATGTATATATGTGTGTGTATATACATGTATGTATGTATAATTGTATATGTGTATGTGTTTATGTCTGTATATATGTGTTTATATGTATGTACATGTGTCTGTATGTATGTGTGTGAATATATGTATGTATGTATGTTTGAGTGTACATATGTAAAAATGTGTATATATGTAGATACGTGTATGTATGTATATATGTGTGTATGTATGTATATATGTATGTGTGTATACATGTATGTGTGTATAAACATGTATGTGTGAATATAAGTGTATATGTGTGTATGTATATGTTTATATATGTGTGTTTATGTATGTATGTATGTGTGTATATATGTGTGTGTATGTATAAATGTATGTATGTGTGTATATATGTGTGTGTATGTATAAATGTATGTATGTGTGTATATATGTGTGTGTATGTATAAATGTATGTATGTGTGTATATATATTTATGTATGTATATATGGGTGTGTGTATTTATGTACATATGTATGTATGTATGTATATATGTGTGTGTGTATGTATGTATATACGTGTGCATATATGTATATATCTATGTATGTATATGTGTATGTATATATGTATGCATCTATATATGTGTGTGTATGTGTATATATGTGAATATATGTATGTATGTTTGAGTGTACATATGTAAAAATGTGTATATATGTAGATACGTGTATGTATGTATATATGTGTTTAGGTATGCATATATGTATGTGTGTATATATATTTATGTATGTATATATGGGTGTGTGTATTTATGTACATATGTGTGTATGTATGTATATATTTATATATGTTTGTATGTATGTATGTATGTATGTATGTGTATGTGTGTATATATTTGTGTATGGGTGTATCTATGTATGTGTTTATGTATGTATATATGTGTTTACATATGTGTGTATTTATGTATATATGTGTGTATGTATGTATTTATATATGTGTGTGTATGTATATATGTATGCATCTATATATCTGTGTGTATGTATATATGTGTATGTGTTTATATATGTGTGTGTATATTAATGTATGTATATGTGTGTATGTATGTGTATATGTATGTGTATATATGTGTTGCAATATGTGTGTATATATGTATGTGTTCAAATATGTGTGTATATGTGTATATATGTATGGTTGTATGTATATATGTGTGTATATACATGTATGTATGTATGTATGTATGTATTTATGTATGTATGAGTGTATATATGTAAATATATGTATGTATGTATGTATATATGTGTTTACATATGTATGTATGTGTGTATATATATATTTATGTATGTATATATGTGTATGTATGTGTTTATATATGTGTGTGTATATTTATGTATGTATATGTGCGTATTTATGTTTGTATGTATGTATATATGTGTGTATGTATGTGTATATGTGTATATACATGTGCATATATGTATATATCTATGTATGTATGTATGTATATATGTGTGTGTATATACATATGTTTATACATGTATGTATATATATATGTTTATGCATGTATGTATATATAAATGTATGTGTATGTGTATGTGTTTATACGTATGTACATATGTCTGTATGTATGTATGTGTGTGTGTGTATGTGTGTGGGTATGTATGTATACATGTGTTTATGTATGCATATATGTGAATATATGTATGTGTATATATGTGAATATATGTATGTGTATAAATGTATGTATGTATGTTTGAGTGTATATATGTAAAAATGTTTATATATGTGGATACGTGTATATATGTGTTTAGGTATGCATATATGTATGTGTGTATATACGTGTGCATACATCTATATATATGTATGTATGTATGTGTGTATAAACATGTATGTATGTATGTATGTACAAATGTATATATGTAAATATAAGTATGTATGTATGTGGGTATATATGTATGCATATATATGTGTGTGTTTATCTATAAATGTGTGTATAAATGTATGTATATGTGTATATATATATGTGTATATATGTATGTATGTATGTACATATGTGTATATGTATATATGTGTGTATATATGTATGTATGTATGTACATATGTGTATATGTATATATGTGTGTATATATGTATGCATCTATATATATGTGTGTATGAATATAAGTGTATATGTGTGTATGTATATGTTTATGTATGTGTGTGTATATTTATGTTTGTATGGGTGTATCTATGTATGTGTTTATGTATGTATATATGTGTTTACATATGTATGTATGTGTGTATATATGTGTGTATGTATAAATGTATGTGTGTATATATATTTATGTATGTATATATGGGTGTGTGTATTTATATGTATGTATGTATGTATGTATGTGTTTGTTTATGTATGTATGTATGTATATTTGTGTATATGTTTGTATGTATATATGTGTGCATATATGTATGAATGTATATATATGTTTGTGTATGTATATATGTGTATGTATGTGTTCATATGTGTGTGTATATTTATGTATGTATATGTGCGTATTTATGTTTGTATGTAAGTATATATGAGTGTATTTATGTATATATGTATGTGCATATATGTATGTATGTGTATGTCTGTGTATATATTTGTGTATGGGTGTATCTATGTATGTGTTTATGTATGTATATATGTGTTTACATAGGTATGTGTGTATATATGTGTGTGTATGTATAAATGTATGTATGTGTGTATATATATTTATGTATGTATATATGGGTGTGTGTATGTATGTATATATGTGTATGTATGTGTTTATATATGTGTGTGTATATTTATGTATGTATATGTATGTATGTATGTGTATGTGTGTGTATTTATGTATGTGTTTATGTATGTATATATGTGTTTACATATGTATCTATGTATGTGTGTATATATGTGTGTGTGTATTTACGTACATATGTGTGTATTTATTTATATATCTGTGTGTATGTATATATGTGTATGTATGTGTTTATATGTGTGCATATATGTATGTATGTATGTATATATGTTTATACATGTATGTGTATATAAATGTATATATGTGTTTATGTATATATATGTGTGTACATATGTAGTTATACATGTTTGTGCATATACATGTATGTATGTATATGTGTATGTATGTGTGTATATATGAGTGTATATATGTGTGCATACATGTATATATATGTATGTATGTATATGTGTGTGTATAAACATGTATGCATATATGTGTGTATATATGTATATACATGTGCATATATGTATGTATGTATATATGTTTGTGTGTATGTATATGTGTTTATGTACATATATGTGTGTACATATGTATTTATACATGTTTGTGCATATACATGTATGTATGTGTGTGTATATGTGTTCAAATATATATGTGTATATATGTATGTATGTATTTATGTGTGTATCAATGTATGTGTGTGTATATACATGTATGAATGTGTATACGTGTATATATGTATGTGTGTATGTATGTATAAATGTTTTTATGTATGTATATGTGTGTTTTTGTTTATGTATTTACATATGTATGTACGAGTGTATATATGTAAATATAAGTATATATGTATGTGTGTATGTATATGTTTATATGTGTGTGTATATAAATGTATGAATGTGTCTATATATATATATATGTGTTTATATGTATGTACATGTGTCTGTATGTATGTTTGTATGTATGTGTGTGTGTATGTGTGTGGGTATATATGTATGTATGTATGTATGTGTATATATATGTATGTGTGTATAAGTGTATATATATATCTATATGTATGTATATATGAGTGTATATATGTGTGTATTTATATACGTGTATGCATGTTTATATATATATATATATGTGTGTATATTTATGTATATATATATGTGTGTATGTATGTATGCATGTATATGTATATATATTTATGTATGTATCTATGTATATATCTATATGTATGTTTGTATGTATGTGTTCATATGTATGTATGCATGTATATGTATGTGTGTCTGTATGTATATATATATGTGTGTGTGTATATATACATGTATATGTATATATAAATGTGTGTATGTATGTGTGTATGTATGTATATATATGTTTACATATGTATATGTGTGTGTATATATATATGTAAATATAAGTATATATGTATATATGTGTGTGTATGTATGTGTGTTTATGTATATATATATATATGCATATATTTATGTATATATATGTGTATGTATATATTTGTGTATATATGTGTTTACATATGTATATATGTATACATATATGTATATATCTATGTATGTATGTGTATATATTTGTATGTATATATGTTTATATATGTATGTATGTATTTATGTATGTTTATGTATGTATATATGTGTGTATCAATGTATGTGTGTGTATATACATGTATGAATGTGTATACGTGTATATATGTATGTGTGTATGTATGTATAAATGTTTTTATGTATGTATATGTGTGTTTTTGTTTATGTATTTACATTGTACGAGTGTATATATGTAAATATAAGTATATATGTATGTGTGTATGTATATGTTTATATGTGTGTGTATATAAATGTATGAATGTGTCTATATATATGTATATATGTGTTTATATGTATGTACATGTGTCTGTATGTATGTTTGTATGCATGTGTGTGGGTGTATATGTGTGTGGGTATATATGTATGTATGTATGTATGTGTATATATATGTAGGTGTGTGTATAAGTGTATATATATATCTATATGTATGTATATAGAGTGTGCATATATGTGTGTATTTATATACGTGTATGCATGTTTATATATATATATATGTGTGTACATTTATGTATGTATATATGTGTGTCTGTAGGTATGCATGTATATGTGTATATATTTATGTATGTATCTATGTGTATATACGTATGTTTGTATGTATGTGTTCATATGTATGTATGCATGTATATGTATGTGTGTGTCTGTATGTATGTATGTATATATGTGTGTGTGTATATATGCACGTATATATGTATGTAAAAATGTGTGTATGTATGTGTGTATGTATGTATATATATGTTTACATATGTATATGTGTGTGTGTATATGTATGTGTTAATGTAAGTATATATGTGTATATATGTGAGTGTATGTGTATGTGTGTTTATGTATGTATATGTATGTATGCATATATTTATGTATGTGTGTATATAGGTGTATCTATATATTTGTGTATATATGTGTTTACATAAGTATATACGTGTGCATATATGTATATATCTATGTATGTATGTGTATATATTTGTATGTATGTATGTTTATATTTATATTTGTATAAATGTATGTATATTTATGTATCAATGTGTATTCATGTATATGTTTGTATGTATGTATGTGTTTATATATGTATGTATATATGTGTTTATGTGTATATATGCATATACATTCATATATACACATTTGTTTGAACAAATATATACACACATACATACACACAAACATATATATATATATATACATGTATGTGTGTATGTGTATATATTTATGTATGTATAAATGTGTGTATGTGTGCATATATGTGTGTATTTATGTATGCATGTGTATATGTTTATATGTGTGTATGTATATGTGTGTTTATGTATGTATATGTATGTATGCATATATTTATGTATGTCAGTAGAAATGTTGTCAAACATCGAAGAACTCATTTCAAGAGTTTCAGATAAAATCCAGAAGAGATTTCAGACTCTTTCGGTCACATATCTGCGTCTCTGTTGGTCATAAATCTGATCACGGCCTTTGTTTTCTGGACTACATGTAAATCAGGCTTGGCCCTCGTCCAGTCCAGAAGGAGCTGCTGATGTACCTGAAGCTGTTTGCTAACCGATAGAAACACCAGAAGAACTTCTCCACAGGTGGTTTCAGTCTGTCTTCAATGTTTCTTGGATGCTTTTTAACTGATCGGATGTCCGATCCACCGGCGACTCATGAAGTAACTCAGAGTAAATTAGGTAAAAACCAAGTGGGAAAATAAAGTGCAGTGACCACAGTAACCCTAATTCATTTCACTGTGCGGAGGAAACCCTTTATCTTTAAACAACAGAAACATTAACAGGCTGAGGGTTAGACTTCAGTTTTATTATCAAACTGCCACAAACATGTTTACACTGAGCATGTGCAGTTGGTCACATGGCAGCCTCACCAGCTACAGTCTTTCCTGTTCCTGTGTGGGAGGGGTCCAAAGAGGAGGGTTAGAGTCTTTTTAGGATCCTTTAGTGTTTCTGATCATTGCCTCCATTATCTTCCACTGATCTGGAGTCACCTGAGACACAAACACACGTTATTTTTTTATTATTATTATTATCTGTAACTCTTTGAGCCATAAAGTAGGATGATGATTATTAAGAAAATCATTATCTTTGGATGTAAAACAAAAGCTCAGTGAAGTGACACTTTTGATCCGACAACCAACAGAAAATCATCATCAACTGTGCAGCTTTCAGCCTTCATGTATCTGTGTTCTTCAATCTAAATCATCACATGTTGGTTCACAGCTGAAGGTGATCAGACACGTCGTCTGTCAGTGAACATAAAAACACAAACCTCAGGCCACAGCTGATTAATGAAAACATGTCGGAGTCACTTCAAACGGCTCGAGTGGAAACATCCTGCATGCAATAATTCTTGTTTCTGAGGGAAACATTTCAGAGAGACACTCACCCTGCGCAGCTCGTTAAACTCTCCGGCCATTGACACGTATTCCCCTCCATCGAACCGAATCACCTGAAAACAAACACTCAGTTACACAATAAACGAGAGTAAAATAAGTATAAACGCTGATCCAGGATCAGTCTAAACTCACAGCTCCAGACATCCAGGTAGCATAGTCACTGCTCATGTATGCTGCCAGGTTTGCGATCTCTTCTGGCTTTCCAAGTCGACCTGTGGGGATCCGGCTAATCATCATCTTCTCAAAGGCTCCGGTCGGGTCCAGACGGCTGAACGCCCCCTAAACACAACAAACCAAAAACAGGCAAACAACAACAGTCAACTGTAAACAAACAAACATCATCAGCTGTGGTCAGAAAGGGGGTACCTTGGTCCTGATTGGTCCAGGCTGAATTATGTTGAACCTGTGGCCGTAGCGCCCCCACTCTGCAGCCAGAGACCTGACACACACAAAAACAACAATGTTACCATGACAACCACACATCAGGGATGATCAGCAGTCAGTCTGATCTGAGGTCAGTATTTCATGTCTATTCATGTTGTGTGCGGCTGAAAGCTTATCGCCTCTCTGGTTCTGTTCTGTTTTTCCTTGCCACTGTCGCCAAGTGCTTGCTCATGGTGGGAACTGTTGGCTCTCTGTAAATTATTTTATAAAGTGCAATGACATAACTTCTGTTATGAATTGGCGCTATATAAATAAAACTGAATTGAAAGGTCAGACTGACTTGTAGAGTGCCTCGACGCCGGCCTTCGCCGACGCACTCGGGACCACGAAACCAGAACCAGACTCAGCGTAGATGGTGGTGATGGCCAGGAAGGACGCACCTGAACAGCAATAATTAATAAACAATAAGAAGGGCGCACCTGGGGCCTATACTACGAAGCAAGTTCAGCACACCCAGGATATCTTTCCGTTATCTGGCTTCGCTAAGCCTAACAACCGTAGTCACACGACGCCGGTTACCAACTCGGTAAATCAACCCAGGGGTTTGCAGCATAAGACCAATCATATCATATACACATATATATGTCCAAGGATCAGTCTCTCAGTAACCTCTGACCTTTCTGACTCTGGATCAGCCTCTTGCCCAGCTCCAGAGTGATGAACGCCGTCCCGTTCAGGACAATGTCAGTGACGCTCTTCCAGGCGTTTGGCGACAGCCGTTCTGACGGACAGACAAAGTTTCCCGCCGCGTTGTTGATGATCACCTGCACCAATCAGGTCACACCAGCTGTGACAAAACTATTAATGATGACATCGCAGCGCTCAACAGTCAACATCACATCATGACGTCATCGTGCATATAATGATGTCGCTCATCAGGAGTCCTGCTGGACAGCTTGCAGCATCTCTAAAAACACGTTTTCCAGATTTTTATGAACTTGGGTGTGAAGACACACCTGATCAGGTTTCCGTGCAGGATTTTAGATCACCTTTAAACTTTGTGGTGGTTTTCTCATGAACTACTGAACAGGTGTGGAACATGTGTCCATCACTGTCTCTATGAGGGACCACAGAGTACCAGTTCATCTTTCTGCTACTGATCACATGACTGGCTTCACTACTTCAAAGGACTGTTTGAAGGTTCAGATTTAGGTTTACATTTAGGGTGGGGAATACTTGTCAATGAGGGTCCTCCCAAGTATAGAAAGACACGTGTGTGTGTGTGTGTTGTTACATCAGGAAGTCCTGTCAGAGTTTCAATCTGGTCGACACAACGAGAGACGGCCTGAGGATCTCTGACATCACACTGAACCGCATGGACCTGAGGACAGAGAGAGAGGGGGGACCGGGTCAGACCAGTCAGATCTGGTTCAGACTAGTTTAGACCAGGTGCCTCAGGGATTTATAAAACTGTGTATATGCACGTTCCCTTTATAAATGACAATCACAGCCTTTCTGAATATGAATGTTCATGTTGTTGGAGAAACTGAAGGCTGCAGCAGCTGTTAATGTTCAACTACGGAAGACTCATGACATCATGGTAGTTTATAAAATATTCACAGTATTAAAAGCGTTTGTTAAAATCTACCAAATGAAATTCAGTTGAATAAAGTTATTTGCTGCAGGCTCTGATTTCTAACTGACGATTAAATGTGTTTGATGGAAAAATAAATCAGGATATTCAGGGTGAACATCACGGAGAGGTGATCCTGACATCATCCTGACATCACCCTGACATCACCCTGACATCATCCTGACATCATCCATCATCCTGACATCATCCTGACATCACCCATCACCCTGACATCATCCTGACATCATACAGACATTATCCTGACATCACCCTGACATCATCCTGACATCATCCATCATCCTGACATCATCCTGACATCACCCTGACATCATCCTGACATCACCCTGACATCACCCATCACCCTGACATCATCCTGACATCATCCTGACATCACCCTGACATCATCCTGACATCACCCTGACATCATCCTGACATCATCCTGACATCACCCTGACATCACCCATCACCCTGACATCACCCTGACATCACCCTGACATCACCCTGACATCATCCTGACATCACCCTGACATCACCCATCACCCTGACATCATCCTGACATCACCCTGACATCATCCTGACATCATCCTGACATCACCCATCACCCTGACATCACCCTGACATCATCCATCACCCTGACATCACCCTGACATCATCCATCACCCTGACATCACCCTGACATCACCCTGACATCATCCATCACCCTGACTTCACCCTGACATCACCCTGACATCATCCATCACCCTGACATCACCCTGACATCACCCTGACATCATCCATCACCCTGACTTCACCCTGACATCACCCTGACATCATCCATCACCCTGACATCACCCTGACATCATCCATCACCCTGACATCATCCTGACATCATCCTGACATCGCTCTGACATCATCCAGACATCGCCCTGACATCATCCTGACATCGCTCTGACATCATCCAGACATCACCCTGACATCACCCTGACATCATCCTGACATCACCCTGACATCGCTCTGACATCATCCAGACATCGCCCTGACATCATCCTGACATCGCTCTGACATCATCCTGACATCGCTCTGACATCATCCAGACATCGCCCTGACATCATCCTGACATCATCCATCATCCTGAAATCACCCTGACATCATCCTGACATCATCCATCATCCTGACATCACCCTGACATCACCCTGACATCATCCATCACCCTGACATCATCCTGACATCATCCTGACATCACCTGACATCATCCTGACATCACCCTGACATCACCCTGACATCACCCTGACATCATCCTGACATCATCCATCACCCTGACATCATCCTGACATCATCCTGACATCATCCTGACATCACCCTGACATCACCCTGACATCACCCTGACATCATCCTGACATCATCCTGACATCACCCTGACATCATCCTGACATCACCCTGACATCATCCATCACCCTGACATCATCCTGACATCACCTGACATCATCCTGACATCACCCTGACATCACCCTGACATCACCCTGACATCATCCTGACATCACCCTGACATCACCCATCACCCTGACATCATCCTGACATCACCCTGACATCACCCTGACATCGCCCTGACATCGCCGTGACGCTCCACAACTGACCGGGACTGAATGTGGCGATACCAGGCAGTTAATATAACTGATAAATAATAAATCACAGTATGGTTTCAAATAGAGAGGTAGCTTACTAAACACTGTTTAACATCACTGACTGTTTATGAGAAAGTGGATATTATTTGATATGAAGCTGATGTGAAGGATCATAGTGGAGTCTGACATCCGTTCACTGCATCACTGTCTGTGTCTCGGGTTCACCTGGCTCACAGTTTCTGTACAGGTGCAACACATCAAGTTTATTTATATAAATCCAAACTTTTGTGTTGGAAGTGGCGAATGAGTACCTGAAGCCCTGTTTAGTGTTTAAACATGAGGCTCCGGGTCAGTCTGCTTTGATCAGGTTTAGTCCGGTTCAGTCTGGTTCTGTTTTTGGTTTGTCACCTTGTTTCCAGTCTGGCTGCAGATCTCCTCGGCTGTTTGCTGCAGGACGTCCAACTTCCTGAACAACAAACACACATGATGTCAGGTTATAAATCACATAAATCACAAGTATTTGAGCGACGTTCATGAAAAGGTCATAAAATCAATCTGATTTCTTTGTCACATGTGGACCAACTTGTAAATATGGAAAACACGTGATTCTAATTCTGCTTTTCCTGGTTTGCAATTTGAGTGTCGTCTGCATAGAGGACATTCTTTATTGTTTAATGAGGAAACATGGAGAACAGAAGATATGGGGGCGGGGGTATGTAATTTGACATATGACCTGTGACCTGCTGTTTGTTTTTTTTTGGGGTGGGGTGGGGTGGGGTTATATAAAGCTGCGTTTCTGCCTCAAAAACTTTCCCCAGGAACTAGGAACCTTTGGAGGAAACCAGGGTCTAAATTAAGTTCCAGGGACATTTTGTACCCCCCAAAAAGGTCCCTGCCTGGGGGGGTAGTACTTTTCAGAAGTGCAGGAACCTTCGGGGTGGGGCTTGCTGCACTGAACATTTCTGATTGGTCGAGCTCTGACCGGCAGAGCAGCAGGTGCGTTGACCGTCTGGATCGATGCGTTGTCGGGTCACAGGCCGGCCTTCTCTGGTACAGCGGCTCGGCTGCTGCGCTGTTGAAGCCGTGGTGTAAGACACGGAAACGGATGACCAGTCGGTTGAAAGTAAATCACATACATGATATTAAATCGTTCACTAGTGCAGCTTTAGATGACAGATCTGATGTTTAAGACTCCACATTTAATTCTCCTGTTTTGTTGTTGTTTCAGCGTTTTTGTTTAGGTTTTTATGTTTAACTCCTCTTCTGTTAACTTTAGATTTTATTAATTTAAGTGGTCGGGGGGCAGACGCCGTCACTGAGGAGTTTTGGGGGGTAACTGCTCTAATGGAAGAGAAGCGTGCAGGACTGAAACTCTGCTTCCTGGTCTGGACTCTGAGTTGTCATGGTTTAGGTCCACTAATAAACTCGGCCAGATTTCTGGATATGAGAGCTGCTCCATCCAAAGTGGGATGAATGCCGTCTCTCCTAATCAGACCAGGTCTTCCCCAGAAAGTCCGCCAGTTATCTACGAAGCCCACATCGTTTGCTGGACGCCACCTCGACAGCCAGCGGCGGCATGAAGACATGCGGCTGAACATGTCATCACTGGTCAGGTTTGGCAGGGCCCAGAGAAAACTACGGAGTCCGACATTGTCTCTGCATATGTACACACCGACTCAACATTAACTTTAGTGACCTCCGACTGGCGTGATCGGGAGTCGTTACGCCGACATGAATAACAATCTTACTGTATTTACGTTTATCCTCAGCCAGCAGGTTTAAATAGGATTCAGCGTCGCCCGCTCTGGCCCAGGAACAGCTGACTATGGTCGCTGGTGTCGCTAACTTCACGTTTCTCCAAATAGAGCTGCCAATAATCGGAGCTGGTTTCTCAGCGGGTGTGTCGCTGAGCGGGGAGAACTCGTTAGAAACGTGAACAGGTTGGCGGTGAACCGTGGGCTTCTGCTTAGGGCTATGCTTCCTTCGGACAGTCACCCAGCCTCCCTGGTTTCCTGGGAACTGTGTTTCCAATTCACTAAGCCTCGCCTCCAACGCTACAACTAAACTACATTTATTACATGTACCGTTATCACTAAGGGAGGCAGAGGAACAGCTAAACATCTGACACACCGAGCAGGAGAGTGAGAAGCCATTGCTAGCTGCTAAGCTAAAGAACGGTAGCTAGCTGAATAGCGTGTAAACGGTGGGATCAGCGAGAAAGTCGTTAAAAGAAGGAGGAGCTGAGCGCTTGAGCAGAACTAGTGTACGATTAAATGTATAACAGATAGTTTGTCACTATAATGAAGAATCGAACAAAACTAACTGTGATGAGCAGAGCAGCAGAAATACGCTGCTAGTAAAACACAAACACCGGTGACCGGGAATGAGACGATACGCTGACCGCAGCACGTCGGCTGAGGTAAGCGGATTTAGTTCCTCGAAAAGTAGATCCTGGGGATAAAAGTTCTGGGTACTTTGGGTGGAAACGCAGCATAACGTGACCTCTGACCTGCTGGCGATGACACACTGAGCTCCCAGCTGCGACAGGGTGGCGGTCATGGCTCGGCCCAGTCCCGTCCCCCCTCCTGTGATGAACGCCACTCTGTTGGTGAAACTTCCTGTCGGCAGCATGACGCCTTCAGCCGGCGGGAAGAACCCCGACTCCGGAGGAGGAGAACCAGACTGCCGAGGAAGAACCGGCGAGCTGTGGAACCACGACTGAAAGAAAACGGTTTGTAAGGGTTGATGCACCTGGGCTGCATCGAATACAGGTAAATACATTATGTTCAGGTGTTGTGTCAGTGATCCAAATGTGCCCTCTCTTAAAAAGTGTTTATTAATTACAACAACACCATAATGTTGTTAAAACGAAGAAAAATGAGAATTATTAAGGAATAACTTTGTTACATATGAAGGGAACAAATTGAATCTAATTTGCACAGTTCTGGCTGAGCCACCGCCACCAGACTCCATTCATCTTTGTCACGTTTTATTTTGCATTTATTTTATTTTAACTGCATTTTAAGCACAAAACAGATGCAACCGCTGCAGATTCCAGTTCACTCACATTTTAAAACGTTTTATTTTACTGCTCGAGTTTTCTGCCGATGCTTTAAATCTGAACTGAATCTTATTTGATATAAAACACTTGATTCATTCGGAAACGAAGTCAAACTTAAAGCTGCGAATAAAAACAAATCAGATGTTAAAATCAATGAGTCCTCGTGCACTCTTTGCTGCAGAGCGCGTGCACGTGGTGCTCGCAGAGGCGTGACAAACTGGGTGAAAGGTCAAACTACAGTAAGGGTCCATTTATTGATGGTTTTCATGCGATTTAAACCGATAAAAAATCTTATTCTTCTACCACTTTTATCATTTAAACTTTACTATCGGAAACACTGACTGATTATCGATTATTGATTGTTTGCGTTGTTGTTTTTGCAGCTCCTCTCTGACGTCACAGTTTTAAAGACTTTAAGTTATTTTCTAAATGTCATAAAAGTTTTCTCACCGTTTGAACTGAAGTCCTCGCGGATCTGAGAACTTCCGACTTTCTCCAAAACACTGCGGCCGCCATCTTGTTCAAGACCTGATGACCTTTGACCCGGATCATACCAACATGGAGGAGAGACTCACTCAAATTATATTAATCACATTACAGTATATTTAATTAAATTAACTGTTTGACGGAAGAAAATCTCAAAGTTTATAAAGACTTACGCAAACTATTTCACTGGTGGGGGCCACACGTGGTTGAAAGCGATGTAAAACATTTACATAAAACAGTGAAAACATGACCACAGATGGTTCAATTAAAAAACATTTTATTCTTTATAATTTAACTAATTAAATAATGATTTGCTGTCAGAAATCCCGACTCCAGTTCATTACCGCCCCCCCTCCTCTGGGAGTGGTTCAGTCCAGAATGTGACGATGATCACGTGTTACCGTAATGTGTCTAAATGTTGTGACTTTAGAAAAACACAGCGGTTTAATTTCTGATTTCTCTTCACAAACAAACTGCACGCGTCACGTGATCGATATCCAATCAGCTTAGTATCGATCACTGACCGGATGACCTCGCCTGTGTTTGGTCCGTCAGGCTGATGGTCGTCGTATTTTGAAGCGCTTCCTGTTTGCTCGGATAGTTACGGTACGGCGGCCCGCGTGGTCCGACAGTCGGAACACGGAGCTGACAGAAACCAGCAGCTGATTGATCAGCAGCAGGTATTGATAGGTGATTACTGATGACAGATGGAGGACCGAGTCTCTGAACCCAAACTGGTTCTGGTCTTCAGCGGGAAACGGAAGTCCGGAAAAGATTATGTGACGGACCTGATCCACAACCGGTAAATTATTGATTATTAGTGTTTACCTTCGTTAGTTTGTTGTTCTGCGATTTATTGCTGTTCATCCGTTTGCGAGGAGCAAACACTGATCTGAGAGCAGCTCCATGACGTCGGTCTGTAACTGTGACATCAGAACTAATCAAAGAGATCAATTGATTAGTCCTATAATCAATCTGGACTCAGCATTAATCTTAATTCCGCGTGTGGTCCGTTAGTTAGTTCATTGATCCAGTGAGAGAAAACTAATCACCAACTAATAATTAATCATAAAAAACAAGCCTCAAGGATCAATAACTGGGGACCAGCCTGTGATTGGCTGCACTGATTCAGTGTTGAAACAATAAAACTTTTGAAGGTGATGAAAACTTTTTATATACTCCGGACCTGGTTGAGTCCGGACCCGGTTGAGTCCGGACCCGGTTTAGTCCGGACCCGGTTTAGTCCGGACCCGCGTGAGTCCGGACCTGGTTGAGTCACATATATAGTTATTAAAGCTGGGGAAGGTAACATCGGAGAAACCAGCAAGAGACCGTTAGATTTTGAAAGTATCCAACCGAAAAAATCCCACCCCCTCCCTCCAAAGCCCCTCCCCCAATACACATTTCGACAGGCAGGTAGACAGGTAGGTAGGCAGGTAGGCAGGTAGACAGGCAGGTAGACAGGCAGGTAGACAGGCAGGTAGGTAGGTAGGCAGGTAGGCAGGTAGACAGGCAGGTAGACAGGCAGGTAGGCAGGTAGACAGGCAGGCAGGTAGGTAGGTAGACAGGCAGGCAGGCAGGCAGGCAGGCAGGTAGGTAGGTAGACAGGCAGGTAGGCCAGCCAATCATTTCATTCGGCCTGACTGAATTTTTCAGAGCATTTGATTTATTGATTGCTGTCAGGATGTAAAGAGAATTTAGCTTGTGCTACTTTACCTACGCTAGCTTTAATACGCGTGTGTAATGTTTAGCTCACCTGTTTCTTCTTCTTCTGCAGTTTAGGATCTGATGTTTGCTGCGTCCTGCGTTTGTCCGGACCTCTCAAACAGCAGTACGCTCAGGTGAGACCAACACCTGCTGATACACGCAACACGTCACCACGGTTACTGCTGAGTCATGCTGGTTCTGTTGGTTCTGCAGGAACACGGTCTGGACCTAGACCAGCTGCTGGGTCCCGGTCTTTATAAGGAGCAGTATCGGGCCGATATGATTCGTTGGGGAGAAACTCGGCGACGCCAGGACCCTGGGTTCTTCTGTCGCCTAGCAACCAGAGGAGCATGGCAACCTGTCTGGGTACGTCACTGTCCATCGCTGATGTCACCGCCTCCTCCTCTTCTTTACCTTTTCTTCTTCTGGACTTTGTTTATCCCACGGATCAGTTTTTCTGCCGTGGTCACATTTGATCCAAAAAACCAAAACCATCAAGTGCTCCCTAGCAACCACCTAGCAACATGCTAGCAACCTGCTCTCTGATTGGTCAGGTGGTGAGCGATGCACGGCGCCTGTCAGACCTGCAGTGGTTCTGGTCGGAGTTTCCTCGACAGACTCGAAGTGTCAGAGTTCAAAGTTCAGAAAAAACACGCAAACAGAGAGGGTGGAGCTTCACTGCAGGTAAGATTACCTGTCTGTCACTCAGGTGTGGATGATGCAGAGTCAGAGCGTTAGTTTACCTGTCTGTCTCTCTACCTGTCTGTCACTCAGGTGTGGATGATGCAGAGTCAGAGTGTTAGTTTACCTGTCTGTCTCTACCTGTCTGTCACTCAGGTGTGGATGATGCAGAGTCAGAGTGTTAGTTTACCTGTCTGTCTCTCTACCTGTCTGTCACTCAGGTGTGGATGATGCAGAGTCAGAGCGTTAGTTTACCTGTCTGTCTCTCTACCTGTCTGTCACTCAGGTGTGGATGATGCAGAGTCAGAGTGTTAGTTTACCTGTCTGTCTCTCTACCTGTCTGTCACTCAGGTGTGGATGATGCTGAGTCAGAGCGTTAGTTTACCTGTCTGTCTCTCTACCTGTCTGTCACTCAGGTGTGGATGATGCAGAGTCAGAGTGCGGGTTGGACAGCGGGGTTGAATTTGATTGGCTCATCACTAACGAGGCCGAAGCCCCCTCGTTAGAAGAGCAGCTGCAGCCGATCCTGAAGTTGGTCGAGGAAGCAGTTGATAGTAACTGATCAATAGTCTTATTGATAACTGATGAATGTTCAGTAACAGCAGCAAGTCTGTAGAGCTGATCACCGTTTTCTCTCTGATCATCAATAAAGTTTTCTAGAAACAAAAGACAAGTCTGCAAGTCCATTTGAATCATCGCTGCAGCAGCAAAGGCTGCTGGGAGATTCTCACCTGGACCGTTACCTGCGCTCACACCAGAAGCTTCGTGAGCTGTAGCAGCAGCTGGCGACGAGAGGCTCCGACGCCGCGGCAGCAGCGAGCGCCGCGACGCCAGCGACCAGAGCGACAAGATGAAGTTTAGGGAAGCTGAACTTTATGCAAATTAGCAGCGACACACTGAAGCAGCAACCAATTGCAGCTTGGGATTAGATTTGTAAACGTCTCCCTACCTGCTGAAGTTCTTAGCAAATATTTGATCCATAGTGACGAAGGAGGAGAAACTGATTGTTGCGGTCGTCGGTTTCCTGGAGTTTCCCGCCCCCTGGCGAGGGCTGGCATCAAGCAGCGAGCGACAAGCGCTCATGAAGTTTCTGGTACGAGTGCACTGTAAAAACTCAGCCGTCAGAGGCTGAAATATATATATATATATATACACATATATACACATATATATACACACAGCGGTGTGAAAAAGTGATCGCCCCCTAAACCTAATAACTGGTTGCTCCACCCTTAGCAGCAACAACTGCAACCAAGCGTTTGCGATAACTTGCAGTGAGTCTTTTACAGCGCTGTGGAGGAGTTTCGGCCCACTCATCTTTGCAGAATTGTTGTAATTCAGCCACATTGGAGGGTTTTCGAGCATGAGCTGCCTTTTTAAGGTCACGCCACAGCATCTCAATAGGATTCAGGTCTGGACTTTGACTAGGCCGCTCCAAAGTCTTCGTTTTGTTCTTCTTCAGCCATTCAGAGGTGGACTTGCTGGTGTGTTTTGGATCATCGTCCTGCTGCAGAACCCGAGTTCGCTTCAGCTCGAGGTCACGAACAGACGGCCGGACGTTCTCCTTCAGGAGTTTTTGGTAGACGGCAGAATTCATGGTTCCATTTATCACAGCAAGTCTTCCAGGTCCTGAAGCAGCAAAACAGCCCCAGACCATCACACTACCACCACCATATTTTACTGTTGGTATGATGTTCTTTTTCTGAAATGCGATGTTACTTTTATGCCAGATGTAACGGGACACACACCTTCCAGAAGGTTCAATGTTTGTCTCGTCAGTCCACAGAGTATTTTCTCAAGAGTCTTGGGGATAATCAGGAATTTTTCTGGCATGTTCTTTTTGCTCAGCAGTGGTTTTCGTCTTGGAGCTCTGCCATGCAGGCTGTTTTTGCCCAGTCTCTTTCTTATGGTGGAGTCATGAACCCTGACCTTAACTGAGGCGAGTGAGGCCTGCAGGTCTTTGTTGTTGTGGGGTCTCTGAATGGCTGAAGAAGAACAAAATGAAGACTTTGGAGCGGCCTAGTCAAAGTCCTGACCTGAATCCTATTGAGATGCTGTGGCGTGACCTTAAAAAGGCAGTTCATGCTCGAAAACCCTCCAATGTGGCTGAATTACAACAATTCTGCAAAGATGAGTGGGCCAAACTCCTCCACAGCGCTGTAAAGACTCACTGCAAGTTATCGCAAACGCTGATTGCAGTTGTTGCTGCTAAGGGTGGAGCAACCAGTTATTAGGTTTAGGGGCAATCACTTTTCACACCACTGTGTGTGTGTGCATATATATAACTTAACAATAAACTATACTAATTTGTCTGGTTCTGCTCGAGGTTTCTGCCTGTTAAAGGAAGTTCTTCCTTGCCGCTGTGGCCAAGTGCTTGCTCATGGTGGGATTTGTTGGGTCTCTAATTAATATTATAAAGAGTTACAGTCTAGATAACTTGTTATGAACTGGTGCTATATAAATAAAATTTAATTGAATATATACATTCTATATTAAATGCATGAAAACATGTTTCCAGCAACTGTTGACATTTAACAAACTGATAAATCAACCTTTTAAAAGTGTCACACAAAGCTGCATAAATAACTAACCTGAGCCTCATTACATCACACAGGTGTCAGACAGGTGAACACAGGATGTGTGTATCAATCTGCCTCAGTGTTCAGAGCTGATTAAAAGTGATCAGTTTTTATAATCTAATATTTATTGAACAATATGTCAATAATGAAACATCAGGTTTCATCATCAGGGGTGCGTTCCAATACTACCATATTATTTAGTATGTCCCAGTACATCGTATGTCAAATACAGTATGCCAAAAATACCAGGAAGTCCTACTCCATCCGTTCACGTTTTGCCGTTTGCAAGCCAGCATGCTTTTCTGGCTATTCTTACCCACAATCCTCTGCGCAGCATGATTATGGGCAAGAGGGTCAAAGTTCAAGGCACAATGTTATGAAGTAGTTTGTCCCAGCTGTATGCGTCCTGCATGCAACAGCACATACTTTATGAGGGCAGCTGCAGTACGTACTGTAAAAAGACAAAAGTCTGCGATTTGGATTTCATCCTTAATGCAGCAGGTGTCGCCATTTTCACTATTTCGAACACTTTGAAGCATTTTAAACACAGCTTCAGATTACTGCTGTTCTGTTTGAAGTTTAGCTGCTGCCTTTGTGCCTTTGAGCATCAGACTGCTGGTTAATCAGGACTACACACTAACTGTACTACACACTGTCACATTTTGTTTTTACAGTTCGTGTAGCAGAAATCGATGTACTCTGGTACTAACAGGAAAGGAAGTTATAAAAGATGTCAAACTTTATGATGTCAAACATCACAAATCGAAGTGAGGTTTCTTCTTTGCCTTAGAAATGTATGATCAATCTGAGGGGGAGTCAAAGGTTTGATATTTTATTTTGTAATTTTCTAAGCTCTTCCTGGATCCGCAGTTTCTTTAACTTGAGAGCAGCTCCTCCATTTTCTCAGTGTGATGAATTGTGCAGAAACCAAGTAATGTTGGACGGTAACTACGTACATTAACTCAATTTTTAGATACTTGTACAGTACTTGCGTATTTCTATTTTATGATACTTTATACTTCTACGCCACAACATTAAGAGGGAAATATTGTACTTTTTAGTTACAGTAACCTGCACTGAGCACATTAACGATTAATTAATGAGCTTTAACACTCAAATTCTGTACGATCGTTTAATTGTCTGCAAATATAATAAAAAAAAACAGAGTCAGTTTGGATCTACATAACAGTGGTGGTGCTTTTATTTTATAAAATCCTGTCTCACTCTGTGTCATGATTTATTACAATGAGCTGTGACATCAGCACAGTGATGACATCATCACCGGCTTCCAGGTAAAAACATTTCTAAACTTTATTTAATTATGTCATCAGACCAAAGGTCACCTGTAGAAAAAAAACAAACAGGGGATGTGTCTCTGACCTCTGATTGGCCCCTGGTCTGGCAGTAGAATGCCTCGCTGTGATTGGCTACCATAAACCATGCCACCTTGGAACAAAAATAATAAATCATTGGCTAACAAGACGTTGGCTCTAATCAATCAATCATTAATTAACATGGCAAAGAAAACTAATCAGAGTAACGACAAACCGTTAACACAAACACTCAGAGGTTAATTAGTCGTTAATTAGTTCTTAACGAGGGAATGGCTGTAAGTCACTGTTAAACTCCCTTATAGACAAAAAATAAAAATAAAACAACAAAATAAAACATCCAGCAGCTCCTCGTCTGGTCTCCCTCACATAATACTGGGGGGGGGTTGGCACTGTTTGTGGGTAAGGAGAGGGGGAGGAGGGGAGGAGGGCCAGACAGGAGGTGTAAATTAAAGCAATACTCCAAATTTGACTTAAAGATTCAGAGAAGGAATATGTGAAAGCATCAATCATTAAGAAAGAAGAGGGGAAGAAAATGGGAGGGGAGGCTACACCACCTTGACGCCTCCTTCCATCCATCAGGAGGAGGAGCAGCGGAAGGAGGAGGAATGTTTGGGCCATTAAGTTTCCTGATGTCCACCAAGAAGCCAGCAGAGGGATGTGAGGGGGGGCAGGAAAGAAGCGAGGAGGAATGTTTTGGCCCCAAAATTTAACCCTGACCTCTAACATCCACCAGGAGGAGAGGAGGGGGAGGAAGGGCGAGTTACAGTGGAAGGAGCAGGACGAGTAACAGGAATGTTTTGGCCACACAGTCCCTGACGTCCACCTGTCAGGCAGCAGAGAAAGGTGAGACAGGGGAGGGAGGGGCGGAGCAGTGGGGGAGGAGGAGGTTCAGCAGGAGTTGAGCTCCTCCATGGTCTGATTCAGAGTCGCCTGCAGCTCCATGTTGGCATTTCTGGCCGAAGTCAGGGCGTCTGAAAAAAAAAAGTCAGAGATGTGAACATCCTGCTGTTGAATTTCTAAATTGAGCTTTCACATTAAAACTACTTGACAAGATAAGTCCCGCCCTCGAATCGATAAGACCCGCCCGCAAATCGATAAGTCCCGCCCTCGAATCGATAAGACCCGCCCTCGAATCGATAAGTCCCGCCCTCGAATCGATAAGACCCGCCCGCAAATCGATAAGACCTGCCCTCGAATCGATAAGTCTAACTCTGAAATCGATAAGCCAAGCTCTCGATAAGATAAGTTGAATTATTAATGTTAAAAATATAATGCTGAGCTCAGTAAGAACAAACCAAACCACAGAGACAGAATCTGTCTCACCTTCCAGGCCGTCGATGGTTTTCTCCAGTTTGGCCACTGAACGCTCCGCAAACTCTGCTCTGGTCTCAGCCTGGAACACAGGAAGTCAACGGGTCACACGTAATAAACAGGAAGTCAACGGGTCACACGTAATAAACAGGAAGTCAACGGGTCACACGTAATAAACAGGAAGTCAACGGGTCACACGTAATAAACAGGAAGTCAAGAGTGTTTCAGTAATGTTTTGTGAAATATTTGCTCAATATTTGTGCAACATTCTGTCTCACCTCCTTGAGTTTGTTGCTCAGGTTCTTGATCTCCTCTTCATACCTGTCCTCTTTCAGCGAGTACTGAGAAAGGGAAACAGACAGCCAATCAGAACTAGGTTTACTAACACAGACAACAGCCAATCAGGTATGAGGACTAGAGCCAGACTGATATGGGATTTTTGAGGCCGATACCGATTTTAGAGGGGAAACAACAACAACTACTAAATGTACTTTGTTACAATCCACCACTGCTCTCTACTAAACCACATATTCTCTAACTTCCTCTATCAATAACACCAATATATTAACGCAGGCCTTTCCTTCTGCCTAATATATAACAGTTTTATCTCGGCTCATATCGGGTAACATACGCCGACACATCTGCGATAGGCTGATATCGGTCGATAATATCGGCTTAGAGATAAATCGGTCTGGCTCTAACGAGGACACCTCTGATTGTGTCAGTCCTCCGTCACAACAGCTTCAGGTCTGGTTTCAAGTCTGCAGGTAACCCGTTAGTTAACACAAGGTGGGAGGCGAACCAGAACAGACATTTACAGCTGCCGTTTAACTGCCATGTCCTCTGAACGCATCTGTCTCCGGCAGTTTCAGTCTCCGGCCGACACACTTCAGTGTAGTTTACAGTTGTGTTTAGTGCGTTTGTCTGCGTGTCGACGTCCACCAGATACATGAAGCAGATCGTCTCCAGAAAGAGACGCAGGTGACTGTTAAACTGCTGAAAACGTGAATTCATCCTGACTGAAGAAAATACTTCAGGTAAACTGCTGTATGTTCAGAATTAGAACGTAATGTAAAGACTGTGAAAGCAGTTTTACTTCAAGATTAACAGCAGCCGATTTAACTTCTCACCTTGCTGCAGCGATGAAGAAGTGTACTTCAGGGTGGGTCAGTACACTGTGACATCACTGTGGTTACAGGTGCAACAATGCTGACCACACCCATCAGTGATGCTGCGGTGAAATATTTAACCAGTAACACCCCCCCCTCCCATTCCTCCTCCTACCTTCTCAGCCTGGGCCTCCAGAGACTTTGAACTAGTGAAGACAGTTTTCAGCTCCTCCTCCAACACTCGCCACTTACTGCAGGTCAAAGGTCACATCAAAGACAGAGGGCAGATTATGTCAACAGGTGTTGTGAGAGTCGTTGTGTTATTGTGTTCCAGAAAACAGGTTTAGTAAACTCTGAGTTTGTTCAACCCGAGTTAAGGGAAGAGATAACGGTAACTTTAACTGCTGCCCGACACGTTTCCTTTCCTCGTTCATACAGTCGAAGCACATTAATTATGTTGCATATTACTTGATTACTGAAGGACTGTCAGGACTAACATCTGTTTGATCTATACGTTTTCAATTTCACCTTCAGACGTGCGTTTTGTACCCGTCAGGTTACAGCAGAATAAATGTATTTAAAATGTTTATGTATAATATACAATCAGATCCATCATAAATCAATATAAACGAAACCCTTGAGTCTCCCGTCTCAGGATTAGTCAGCTCAGAGTTCAGGCGCTTTCAGACAGCGACGTGTTGTCACCTGGCAACATCGGTCTTCTGTATTTTGAATCGGCGACAGCAAGATGCGACTCCGGCGCGGGCTACCTACGATCTCCCCAGCCCGAACGCCACAGGCCGCTGCTCTCTCCTACAGTCTCATCATGCAGCTAAACGGGTTGCAGCTTAAAATAGAGGAGATGGTAATCTGACACGACTGACATTAGCAAGTTTTGCTAACTGGCATCACGAACCTTGTTAGCTTCAGAGCAGATGATCAGACTGAAGCTGATGTTTCTCTACACTGATCGGTCTGTTCTCTGCTGTAGCAGACGTAAATCATTCACTGAACTCAGATCAGTGAAATCAGCTCCTGTAGTTTCTATGGTTGCCATGGTTACCCCCTCCCTCTACTTGTCAATGTGCTTACATTGAAAACAATGGCAGCAACCGCACGCTGTCTGAAAGCGGTTTAACCTGAACTCTGAGTCGACTAATCCTGAGATGGAAACTCGAGTCAGAGTTTGTTAAACCTGCTTTCTGGACCAGATCCCTGGGGTTGTGAGTCTAGGCGTCGGCGTGCGTAGCCTGGCGCCCGGCAGGCGTCGGCGTGCGTAGCCTGGCGCCTGGCGCCCGGCAGGCGTCGGGTGTAGTTTGGTTGGCCTGCAGCAGATTAAAGTCATGCAGAGAGTCACAGCAGGAGGAGGAGCTGAAGCAGCAGCTAAAGGTCAGAGGTCATGGGAGGCTGCAGGAGGTTAGGAGGAGGCATTCCTCTGGTCTGATTGACAGCAGGTGGGAGGTCAGGTGACCCTCAGTACCTTGTCCTCAGACGCCTGCAGGCTCTTCAGTGATTGGTCGAAACTCCTCAACTGCTCCTCCAACCTCCGAACCTTACTGTTAGACGGGTAGGTAGACGGACAGGTGGACAGACAGGTAGCAGGACATGCAGCAGCAGTGACATGTTTCCATGGAAACAGACAGGAAGAGAAAGATGGATGCAGTAAGATTAGCGAGATTAGAGAGCTGTTAGTGAAGCAATGTGACATCATACTGAGGTCATCCATCTGATCGTCACTGTGACATCATGTCTGTCTGTCAGCAGCGGACATTTACTTTCCCTTGTGACGTTGAACAGTTTGACCTCGGTTCACGAGTCTCCGAAGGATCCGATATCGCAACAGTTAAAAGTGTAAAAGCATCCAGGTGTGTGTGTGTGTGTGTGTGTGTGTGTGTGTGTGTTAGTGCAAGCCATATGGTGAAAAAGCATCCAGGAAACACTGAAGGCAGATTGTCCGTCTCTCTCGCTGCACCTGGCCGTCTGTCAGCTTCATGCTGTAAGCAGCTGCTGTGCGTGTGTACAGTGTGTGTGTGTGTGTGTGTGTACAGTGTGTGTGTGTGTGTGTGTGTGTGTGTGTGTACAGTGTGCGTGTGTACAGTGTGTGTACAGTGTGTGTGTGCAGTGTGTGTGTGCGTGTGTGTGTGTGTGCATGCGTACAGTGTGCGTGTGCGTGTGTGTGTGTGTGTACAGTGTGTGTGTGTGTGTGTGTGTGTGTGTGTGTGTGTGTGTACAGTGTGTGTGTACAGTGTGTGTGTACAGTGTGTGTGTGTGTACAGTGTGTGTGTACAGTGTGTGTGTACAGTGTGTGTGTACAGTGTGTACAGTGTGTGTGTGCAGTGTGTGTACAGTGTGCGTGCGTGTGCGCGTACAGTGTGCGTGTGTGTGCGTGTACAGTGTGTGTGTACAGTGTGTGTGTGCAGTGTGTGTGTGTGTGTGTGCAGTGTGTGTGTGTGTGTGTGTGTGTGCAGTGTGTGTGTGTGTGTGTACAGTGTGTACAGTGTGTGTGTGTGTGTGTGTACAGTGTATACAGTGTGTGTGTGTGTGTGTGTGTGTATACAGTGTGTGTGTGTGTGTACAGTGTATACAGTGTGTGTGTGTGTGTGTGTATACAGTGTGTGTGTACAGTGTGTGTGTGTACAGTGTGTGTGTGTACAGTGTGTGTGTGTGTGTATACAGTGTGTGTGTGTATGTATACAGTGTGTGTGTGTGTATACAGTGTGTGTGTGTGTGTGTGTGTACAGTGTGTGTGTACAGTGTGTGTGTGTGTGTGTGTGTGTGTGTGTGTGTGTGTGTGTGTATACAGTGTGTGTGTGTGTGTGTGTACAGTGTGTGTGTGTGTGTGTACCTCTCTCCCTGCTCGGCTCGGTCTTCAGCTCGTTCCAGTTCTCCTTCCACCATCACCAGTTTACGAGCCACCTGTCAAACACACACGATGTTTAGACAGGTGAGTTTTTCAACATTACAGTGTGTAAAAACTGCGTTTATCTTTTTATTCATTTCTCTCTTACAGGAACATTAATCCACATCGCTGTGAATGTAACGGTGTTAGCCAGCAGCCAGATGTCAGATTATCTATTAAAACAACAATAAAACACGTGAGCTTTATGTGTTTGTTTGAATCTGAGGAAAAATCCGGAGGTAGATTTAGTTCGTTGACACCCTCAGCAGGTATATGAAGTATAAGGTACAAGTATACACAGTAACAGAACAGTGACTGAGCCGCTCTTTATACTCATTAGGGGAGATAATAAAGCAGAATATTAACTAACTATAACTATATACTTCTCAGGTGGTAGAATGACAATCTGGTAATATCTGATATGTGACTTTCAAAGTTAAACGGCGTCCAGGACGACACCCAGGTTTCTGACCTGCTCACTGGTATGAAGTTATTTCCTGGGGCAAAAATAAGAATTTCAGTTATATTTATGTTTAGCTGTAAGAAGTTTTTTCCATCCAATAATCTGTAATGCGTTTTATCAGGTTGTCAATTGGGCTAACGTCATTGGGAGAGATACAGAGCTGTGTGTTGTCTGTGTATGAATGATAAGATATGTTATGATTCTTAATGATATTACTGTGTGGGATCATGTATGGTTTAAAAAGTAGTGGGCCAAGGATTGACCCTTGTGGGACTCCAGAGAGAATTTGGAAACGTTGTGATTTAAAATCGTGAATGAACACAAATAAACTCCTGTATTTGAGGAGGAGAACCAGTTTAAAACGGAGCCTGATAATCCGATGGCGTCATGGAGCCAGTGTAAAGCGATTTGCAAATATGCATAACTTACTCTAAAATACATTTTTACAATTTCACATAAAAATGATAGGTTTTACAAATGTAAACAGTTTCAAGACCACAAATACATGTAAAGTGATATTTACATATTTGTGGATCCATGTTTACACGTGAAACGGGTTTTGCACATTTGTAGATTGCTTCCTGTCAGCTTGTGGGTCACGTGACATTTGTGACTTTATTGGTGGAACTGCAGGTGCAGGTGGCGAGATTCCCTCACTTGAGCTGACGGATCTACAGTCTGGAAGAAGTGTCACCTGTAGACCCGCCCCTACTCTGCCTCTGATTGGCTATACCGTTCCAGTATAGTGGGTGTGCAATACACAGATGCATTCTGGGTCTGGGCTTCGAACTCACGGTGTGAGCGGTACTGGAGAGAAATTGGAGTGGGATGGAGCGGGAGATAAAGCGTTGCACCAACTTTTTAAAAAACCTGCCCTGCGCTCCATCCAAAAGCGAGGTAAGTGGAGCCATGCTTAAAAAAGAAAACTGGTTAGTTTAGCCGATAAAAACAAGCCGACTGAGGAAGCACGCAGCTGTCAAAGCAGCAGCTAACGGGCACGAACTCAGAAGTCCGATCGGGACACAATAAATAGTAAAGAGTCAGTAAAATCGGTTAAAAGTAGTTAAGATCGACCTAAAACCAAAAGTAAAATCCCAGTGGGCTGTAAAGCATTATCTGGGGTACGTTGAGTATGTTGATTTGCTAAACTAAGAGAACCAACAGCAGCTTTGTACACGGACATCTCCTGTCCTGGACCTCCATGGACTGGTCCAAACTGGTATCGGATCGTTTCAGACTCACGCTGTGTATTATACTGTATGTTAGTCTGACCTCTTCGTATTTGCGATCGGCCTCCTCAGCGATCTGTTTGGCTTCTCTCAGCTGAACCTCCAGCTGCTCCATCTTCTCCTCATCCTTCAGAGCTCTGTTCTCTATCACCTTCATACCTCTGACAGACAGGCAGGCAGGGAGAGAGACAGGCAGGCAGGAGAGAGAGACAGGCAGGCAGAGAGAGACAGGCAGGGAGAGAGAGGCAGGGAGAGAGAGAGACAGGCAGGCAGGGAGAGAGACAGGCAGGCAGGGAGAGAGACAGGCAGGGAGAGAGAGAGGCAGGAGAGAGAGACAGGCAGGCAGGGAGAGAGACAGACAGGCAGGGAGAGAGAGACAGGGAGAGTTTAATTTCATCAAAATGAAGCTGCAGTGAATGAAGACGTTTCATTTGTTTGTTCGTTTCTCTCATGTCGCTTTCAGCAGGTATTTCTGCCTCCAGAGCTGCAGAGTCTGGATCTGTGGTTGTGGGCCACCTGCTGCCCCCCATGTTCCTGCAGAGTCTGGATCTGTGGTTGTGGGCCACCTGCTGCCCCCCATGTTCCTGCAGAGTCTGGATCTGTGGTTGTGGGCCACCTGCTGCCCCCATGTTCCTGCAGAGTCTGGATCTGTGGTTGTGGGCCACCTGCTGCCCCCGTGTTCCTGCTCGACAACTGCTGCTACAGTTGTTGTTACTGGCTCTGTTACTGATGCTGACATTATTATTCCTATTATTACTAATTTATTAATATTAACACTACCATTACATTATTACTATTTTAAAATTGTAGGTGGAATTTGCATTTTGCTTCCCTTTCCTCTCCCCTTCCAAAAGATGCTCTGTGCTTTGTCTCGTAGTGGCGCTTCACATTGCCGCTTTTAATAAGATCTGTACCTGCACTACGCAGACCTGTACCCATCCCTCAGACCTGTACTCATCCCTCAGACCTGTACCCATCCCTCAGACCTGTACCCATCCCTCAGACCTGTACCCATCCCTCAGGATTCATGAATCTATCTGGCCTTGTTTGAGAAATAGGCACGGGGACCGGGGGTTCAGGTGTGGTTGCAGTGTGTTTCAGGTGAGACAGACCTCTCGCTCTCGTCGGCAACCTTCTCCACCTCGTCCAGTTTATGGAGGGCGGTGGTCAGTCTCTCCTGAGCTCGGTCCAGATTCTCCTCACTGAGCTGCAGACGACGACCCAGAGCCGTCACCTCCGCCTCCGCCTGCAAGACACACAACAGGGAGGAGGCAGCACAGCAGTCAGGTACTAACTGACTCCTGATCAGCCTGATTCACAATCACAGAGTCACATTCTGTATCAGGGTGTCATTATACCCCCAAATACTACAGCACAACGCGGACCTGCAGTACTGCAGTACTACTTCCTACAGAGTACTGCAGAGTACTGCTTTACTACTTCCTGCAGAGTACTGCTTTACTACTTCCTGCAGAGTACTGCTTTACTACTTCCTGCAGAGTGCTGCAGTACTACTTCCTGCAGAGTGCTGCAGAGTACTGCAGTACTGCTTCCTGCAGGTGCTGCAGGTACTGCAGAGTACTACTCCTGCAGAGTGCAGAGTGCTGCAGGTGCTGCAGAGTGCAGAGTGCTGCAGTGCTACTTCCTGCAGAGTGCTGCAGGTGCTGCAGAGTACTACTTCCTGCAGAGTGCTGCAGTGCTACTTCCTGCAGGTGCTGCAGAGTGCTGCAGAGTGCTACTTCCTGCAGGTGCTGCAGTGCTACTTCCTGCAGAGTGCTGCAGGTGCTGCAGGTACTACTTCCTGCAGGTGCTGCAGTGCTACTTCCTGCAGAGTGCTGCAGTGCTACTTCCTGCAGAGTGCTGCAGGTGCTGCAGTGCTACTTCCTGCAGAGTACTGCAGGTGCTGCAGAGTACTACTTCCTGCAGGTGCTGCAGGTGCTGCAGTGCTACTTCCTGCAGGTGCAGAGTACTGCAGGTGCTGCAGGTACTACTTCCTGCAGGTGCTGCAGGTGCTACTTCCTGCAGGTGCTGCAGAGTGCTGCAGGTACTACTTCCTGCAGAGTGCTGCAGGTGCTGCAGTGCTACTTCCTGCAGAGTGCTACAGGTGCTGCAGGTGCTACTTCCTGCAGAGTGCTGCAGGTGCTGCAGTGCTACTTCCTGCAGAGTGCAGAGTACTGCAGTGCTGCAGTGCTACTTCCTGCAGTGCTGCAGAGTGCTGCACTACTTCCTGCAGGTGCTGCAGGTGCTGCAGACTACTTCCTGCAGGTGCTGCAGAGTACTGCAGTACTACTTCCTGCAGAGTACTGCAGTACTACTTCCTGCAGAGTACTGCAGAGTACTGCAGAGTACTACTTCCTGCAGAGTACTGCAGTACTACTTCCTGCAGAGTACTGCAGAGTACTGCAGAGTACTACTTCCTGCAGAGTACTGCAGTACTACTTCCTGCAGAGTACTGCAGTACTACTTCCTGCAGAGTACCGCAGAGTATGCAGTACTACTTCCTGCAGAGTACTGCAGAGTACTGCAGAGTACTACTTCCTGCAGAGTACTGCAGAGTACTGCAGTACTACTTCCTGCAGAGTACTGCAGTACTACTTCCTGCAGAGTACTGCAGAGTACTACTTCCTGCAGAGTAATGCAGAGTACTGCAGAACTACTTCCTGCAGAGTACTGCAGAGTACTGCAGTACTACTTCCTGCAGAGTACTACAGAGTACTACAGAGTACTACTTCCTGCAGAGTACTGCAGAGTACTGCAGTACTACTTCCTGCAGAGTACTGCAGTACTACTTCCTGCAGAGTACTGCAGAGTACTACTTCCTGCAGAGTAATGCAGAGTACTGCAGTACTACTTCCTGCAGAGTACTGCAGAGTACTGCAGAACTACTTCCTGCAGAGTACTGCAGAGTACTACTTCCTGCAGAGTACTACAGAGTACTGCAGAACTACTTCCTGCAGAGTACTACAGAGTACTACAGAGTACTGCAGAGTACTGCAGAGTACTGCAGAGTACTGCAGTACTACTTCCTGCAGAGTACTGCAGTACTACTTCCTGCAGAGTACTACAGAGTACCGCAGAGTACTACAGAGTACTGCAGAGCAGTCAGATTCACAGTCACATTCCTCTTTCAGCAGCTGCAGGTATTCATGGCATCTGACAGAACCTGAGGAGAACAGACCCTCCTCCACCTGTACAGGTGTGTGTCAGTGTGTTGTATGTACCTCCTCTCTGCTCCTCTTCTCCTTCTCCACCTCCTTCTGCAGTCTCTCAGCTCTGTCCTCAGCCTCCTCCGCCTGCTCCTGCAGCACTTTGATCTTCTTCTTCACTGCATCGATGCTGTTCAGTCCTCCACTCATCTTCTTCTTCTTCTGCAGGAGGAATGTGGGTGACATGTTGCTTCGTTACCACGAACACACACACTGTAGTTTATTCTGACTCCCGCACACACCGCCCTGCTGCCCCGAACACTCGCTACAGCACCACACGCTAACAGGCTTTTAGCGCCACTGTGTTACCACGGTAACCAACATCATGTGCGTGTGGCGTCCCAGAAAATCTGCAGAGCACCTGCTGGCTTTTATTCTGGGCGACTGAGAATGAGCCAATATTATTAATGTAATATAATGTAACTTAATATATAATCTGTACGAGTACCGCATGTTACTAAAATAGCTGCAATTTTATTTTGAGTCAATCAACTAATCAATTAACTGACTAATCGCTTCAGTATAAAAATGTATCTAAAATTGAAGTGAACATGTTTTGTACGTACTGATTTAAGAAAACGTAATTTAAAAATAACGAATACTTACTTTTGATTAGTTTTGTGGTTAATTAATTATCAGTTAATTAGATTATACTGTTCAAAGATATCAGCTCATCAGCTGTACTGAAACTGATTAAAATGTTAGTTTAAAAACACAATTGTACTTTTGAATGAATTTAGTATTCACAATAAATAACCTATCGATTAATCGATTTTTATTTAATCCACAAAAATGTGTGTATAATATATATATATATATATATATAAATAAAAGTCTGACGTCTTCAGATAACAGATTCAGTTTCACTTTGACAGAAAAACATCAAAACTGTTTGAATTAAAACTGTTTTTTGGTATTTTTGCTCGAAAATTGACAAACAATAGATATTCAGAATAACTGCAGATGAATGGCTAATTAATTACTTGACTAATCGATTCAGCTCCTGTATATAAAATATTACATTTATATAATATTTAAGCGTTCAAAGATTCTTTACTGTATTTACCGATTGGCCACATGACTTAACGACATTAATTAGCTCAGCTGTGACATGAAAGAACAAACAGCTGAAATATGAAACAAGTGGAATTAAAAATACTTTTAAAATCATCAAGTGAAACTATTGATTTTAGTCTGTAGGGAACAAAGTATCTGAAAAACACAAACTGTCCTTTTAAAATTGATTTAGCAGTTATAGAACAACATATTAACAATTCATATATTGATTAGGGCTAATTGTAACAATTATTTTCACAACCAATTACTGATTTATTTAAGTGAAAATACTGAAAAACGTTCTCACTTTTGCTTGAAAACAATCAACTGATTATCAGAACAGTTGCAGATTAATTTACTGTCAGTTTAATAATTGATGGTTTGACTTTCTGTTTCAGATATTGGGTTCATACATCAGTTTCCACTAAACCTGATTATTAATTAAGTTAAAGAGTCTATAACTTTTAATTAATTATCAATGATCTTCTAAACTTTACATCCGCGTGTTAAGAAGGATCGGATCCTTTTAGAGCTGAAAGAAAATGAATATGAAACTATAATACAGTATATAATATATACAGTATAATATATGATAATGGATGATTTTGTTTTTTAAGCAAACAAACTATTGAAGCGACATCAGCAGCTTCAGTGAGCTGAATTCAGTCAGGGAAGGTTTGTTTCACGGATTCAGCCTCCGGTGAACAAATAAACTCGTTACAGTGAAGTTTACGGTGAATATCGACAGCAGCACGGCTGTATCGGACCTATTTGCGATGTTTCATATCGATCTTTAAGGGATTTCTCAGCGTGACGTGTTGTTGTTCTGCAGTTGGCACGTTAGCTCGTGATGCTAACAGCGGACCACCGCCCTGTTAGCCGGTTAGCATGCTAGCAGAGTTCAGAGCAAAGAGAAGCCAGGTGAGGTGTAGTGAGTGATTCTTCTTACCTATCTGACTCCTCTGAAGAAATCACACCTGCGGCTCGAGCCCGACTTCACCTGACACCGTCACTTCCCTGTTAGCAGGCAGGCTAACTAGCTGTTAGCAGGCTTAACGTTACTGAGCGGAGCTGCTGGGTGACTTTTAAACTGAATAAAGTTTTAGAAACAGCGGACAAACTGCGGCTCGGTGTCTGTCTGAACCGGATCTCGGACTCGGATCTCTGGTTCTGGGTGTTCTGGTTCTGGCTGTTCTGGTCCTGGTCGCGGGTTCTGGTTTTGGTCTGCGCTGTTCTCCGCCGCTTCCTTATCCAGCCAACTCCCAACTCAGGACTACGCCCTCTTCCGGGTTAAATTCCCTCCATAGGAAGTGACGCAAGGACAGGAACCTTTCCAAATTAAAAGTAGTTCAAACTTTTAAAAATGTAAAAGTCCGTCACAAAATACAGAATACAGTGTGATGGAAGATTTACTGACGTTGATAATAGTTGGTAAGAGTTTATAGAAGTATTCAAATCATTTATTTATTCTGACTATTTAATGTATTCTGAACGTACTTCATTTATTCGGACATCATCATCATCATCACTCTGCAGCAGTTTTTAAACTAAAGTGACAGAATAAACAGTGGAGACACAGTGGTGTCCATGGTGACTGTTTCCATGGCATTTGTGCTCCTCACAACAGTTGGATGGTTGTACCTGTTGTTTCCTTCATCTAGCCTATGAGTCTGTGGCGGCCGGTGCTGTCCTGTCTGCTGTTGCATGCTGGGACAGCAGGTTGAGGGTAGCGGACGCCAACAGACTCAACAAACTGATCCGTAAGGCCGGTGGCATCGTGGGGGCGGAGCTGGACTCTCTGGCGGTGGTGTCAGAGAGGACACGTCTCCCACCCGCTCCATGACGTGCTGGTCAAGCAAAGACTCATCCCCCCACAATGCACCACAGAGCGCCACAGGAAGTCCTTCCTGCCTGTGGCCATCAGACTCTTTAGCTCCTCCCTCTAAGTGTCAGTCTGTTTGACCCGAAGTCACTAAACTGGAGATTGATCAATAACATCTCTGCAATACTTGAAATATTGTGCAATATTCTGTGTTGACACTGCTGTGCAACATCCTCCGTCTCATAATCATCTTATAAGCTACACTTAACTTGGCAGTTCATGCACTATTACTTTATACCGTATTATTATCATCAGCCGGTAAACCCACTTTGTACTTCACACTTATTTTATTTTATACTTAAACCCAGCTGGTACTTCATGTATCTGACCTGTATTACAGTGTGTTATATGTTTTGCTCAGTGCTTCTCTTCCTGAGTGACTGACTGACAGCGAGCTGCTGTAGCAAAGAGTTTCCCCTCGGGGATCAATAAAGGGTTTCTGATTCTGATGGTTTTAGGTTTATAATGAAATATTTGTAAAATGTGTTTTCTGGAGGCCGGCAACGTGCAAGTACCTTTCCTTACGTTTCTTCTTCTTCTTCTTCTTCTTCTTCTTCTTCTTCAGTGTGCTTTGATGTTGTTTTGTCTGCTTTTTCCAACATCAACCTGCAGAAGGATTTATTTATACAGCGCCAAACAGAAGTGATCTCACTGCACTGAGCAGGTCTGGACCGAACTCTTTATGTTAATGACAGAGACCCAACAGATCCCACGAACCGGACACATCATGTCGATGCAGATCGGCGCGTTGTCCCAGAAAATAAATAAATAAAATGAAGCAAAGGTTCGGGTGGTGTTCACGTTGGTTATGGGAAGCTGCTGCATCCGAGATACAGATGCTGGGGATCAATAACAGAGTTCTGGATTAAGTTGAAAGAACGCACAAAAATGTATTCTCTGTATTTTATAACATAACAATTGATTTCAGCCCACCGCAGTTGAAATGAATAAACCAGTCAAATCTCTACTGAAGGCAGCGAATCAGAGCTCTTCATGATGAATTGATCCAAAACTGAATGAGAAATATTTGTCGTTTTATTTTGCCGTCATCAGATTTTTTATTTCTTATTATTTATAATTGATGTTAATACGAGAATAAAACCATAAGTCCAATAAACGGAGTTAACAATGATCTGGGAAAGTAGAAACTCGTCACATTGGAAAAGCTGGAAACTCAGCCTGAAGGTTGTAAAAACACATGGTGAGGTGATTCAACGTGAAGCATTTTAGGATTTTAATCTCCAGAAATAAAAACAGCAACATTTTCTCCAGCTGATTAGATTTATAATGAACACACATACACAGTCAGAGCATCAAAACAATAAACTTACAACAGTCATTTACAGTTTTCTTATCAAATCTTTATACAGACACTAACTTCAGGCCAATGTTTCTAAAAACTACATTAAAATCTGAAGCTGCTGCGTTTCTGACACCAGCTCCGTTTAAACAAAGTCTGCGCTCAGCCTGAACTTCCTCTCGGCATCATTACCTGAACAGCTCACCTGGCTAAACGGCTGTCAGGGTTCAGCTGCGTCAAAGACACTCAGAGACTTTGTGTCCTGAAGGTTTAAAGTAAGAAAAAACTTCTCATGCTGAAAACGATTTCTGTTCAACTCAGGAAGGAATCACTCCTGACTCTTAAGATGCCACAGATCAGGAGGTTAAATCACGAAACAGCTGCAGTTAGAAGATCACATGATGCAAAAACACCTGAACTCTGCTGTAACAAACATCACTGTACTAAAGATGCTTCTGATCCACATTTGTAGAAACACAGTGACACAAACGTAAACCCCTTCTTATCTTATTAAGAGATGAGATTTGTTTTAAACGATATTTAAAAGCTTTATGTTTTAAATCGCCAGACTTTTAAAACGTTTCTAACAGCTGATGTTCAGGATATTCAGCAGCTGACTGTTTTATTTATCTCCGTCGACGCTTTCGCTCTTTAGAACAATGACTTCATGGTCAACTCTCGGTGCGGATGGACTTTTAAAGACGCGGACTGTAAATCTTTACGTGCGTGTTCGATTGTTTCGGTAAGATGGGTGTTTCCGTATCATGTGATCTTTAACTGTCGGACATTTTTGTTCATGTTTGGAGCCTTTTTTTCATTCACATGGATGATGAAGAGCTTCAGGTCAAAGTGTTGCATCATTAAATATTAATTTATGTTTCTAATACAGCGTTCAGGCTGTCACCTGTTTCCTCCGTCCACACTGTTTTTAACTTCATCATGAGACACCGAGACGTGGATCCATCCATCGTCATCGTCATCACTCTGCAGCAGGTTTGATTTCAATTCATCGAATCATCAACTAAACTCTCCATGGTGACTGTATCCACGGCAACTGTCACTCAGTTTCCTTCCTTCATAATGTTTTTACGTTTATAATGAAACATTTGGAAAATCTGCAGCAGATGTTGAAGTTTTGCACAAAGAAACTTTTTTACAATAGTTTCTGGAGTGAAGCAGGTTGAGAGCTGAACTGCAGCCGACGCTGAGCGGATCCTCGTGTTTATCTGAAACATGACGGAGCTTTTCTATCTTCTAACGGGTTTTTTACATCGCCTGAATGTAAAGCTGCTCCTTCATCAGGCTGGAAATAAAGTGTTTTGGTTAAAATAACATCAGAGAGGAGTCAACGTGTTCAACATCTCAATAAAATCCTCCTCAAACAAGCCGATTGGTTAAAACCAGCCAGTAAGACAAAATATGTTCAGGTTCTATACAAGTATAAAATAAACATGCTAACATGCTAACATGCTAACATGCTAACATGCTAACAGACAGGAGTTCTTCAGCAGCGACGTCATGTTTCAGTCAGACAGCAAACAGCTTCCTGTTTCTTTAAAAACACCACTGATCTACTACTCAACAATATATAATCCACCCCACCGACCCCCAGACCCCCGACCCCGACCCCCAGACTCCACCCGGACCCCCGACCCCGACTCCAGCACCAACGCCGCGTAAATCTGTAGTAGCCGCACCTTCCTCCTGTCAGGCAGATGGACTTTGGATCTGCTGATTATTTTATTTTTCATTGCTGATATAAACCAAACTTTCTGCACTGATCCTTTAAAAACTGTATTAAAAAAACTTGGTTTCATAATTTCTGTAAACGTATAAGTTTTCACTTGCTGACAAACTTTGTTGCCAAATTTAAAAACATGGTTTTTGGTTTTGCATATGACAGAAACACAAACACTTCTGATAGTAAAATCTTACACAGTCTAATGTTTCTTATGTTGAACTACATTTACTTAAATTACCATAGAAAGTTTACACTGAGGCTGTTTGTCACTCTCACAAGAAGAAAACTGCGTTTGTAACACAGATTATAACAGATGAGTCAGGCTATGTGGGATTAACACCCCCGAATCTCAAACTAACCCCTCCACCCGGTTTTACAGAAACTACACTGAACACAGCAGGTGGTGACTGCAGCTGTTAATAACCAAAGGTATTCTGGGTAATGTAGTGTGGTGACCATTAACGTGTCTAATCTTTAAAAACCCCAACACATCCTGAAACTATTTAAACCCCACCCTCCCAATACAAAGCCCCGCCCACTCCAGCATGTGTGGGTGGAGCTCCAGCTGACGTGATGATGTAAACAGGTCACATGGTTATACTTCCTGTTTCTAACCTAACAGCAACATTCAGAAAACCAGCTCTAACTTTCATTATAGAAGTCTGACAGCGACTTAATCAGCCCGATCTCTGTCCGTCTGTGACACCTCGGTGACATCACAGTGACATCACGGTGACATCAGCCGAGGTCCCTGAGGTGGTCAGGTGTAGGTGTTATGTTAACTGGGATCAGGTCCACACTCGCTCTCCTCTGGGATGTCCTGCAGGTCTGAGAGGTCAGAGGTCACATGTTACCGTGATGACAACATCATTTAATGTTAGTATTAACAAAAAGTCCATTAGTTATAATAATGTTGTGTTAAATGATACTTTAAAGGTTATTGATGAGTTGAACTGTTGAACTGACCTCTGGGGCTGTCAGAGCGAGGAGAGATCCTCATCACATCCTCCTCTTCCTCCTCGTTTCCTTCCTGGACGCCGTCTAATTGGTCGACTGGATCCTGGCTGGCTAATGGGGCGAGGGGGCGGGGCTCCAGTTCCCTGCTGCCACGCCTCCTGCTCACCTGCTGACACAGACACTTTAGCTTAGTTTAGTTTAACTTATGTTGGCTTCATTTAATTTATTTGAGCTTATTTTAGTTTATATTAGTTTGTCCTGGTTTAGTTTATGAGTCATGAGACGACACGCCATTTTAGGCAATTTACATGTATGGAACTTTTTAAACTGATTCAACAGATTCACTTCAACTTTGGTTGGCTTAAAGCTCCAGCGTGAAACATTTCGGAGGAGCTATTGGCAGAAATGGAATATAATATTTATAAGTATGTTTTCATTAGTATAGAATCTGAAAATAAATAAAACCGCTGCGTTTTCGTTACTTTAGAATAAGCCCTTTATATCTTCAGAGGGAGCGGGTCCCCTTCCACGGAGGCCGCCATGTTTCTACAGTAACCCAGAACGGACAAACCAAACACTGGCTCTAGAGGGAGAGTGAGGCGAGCAGTATTAAAATGGTTGCATGTTTCGCAATGAAACAGGAAGTTGTTGTAACTTGACTAGACATTGTCCAATATGCAGCAAACTTGACATGTTTGATAAGAGTCCGAGCCTGAAGATTTCCACATCAGTATTGAGTCAGTCATAGCGCCACCTACTGGCAACAGGAAACAATCCATATATGACAAACATCATAAAAGTGGTGCACAGAGAACAACCTACTGCTCAACGTCAGAAAACCAAGGAGCAAAGACACACACTCCTGTCCACATCAGCGGAGCTGAGGTGGAGCAGGTCAACAGTTTTAGGTTCTTGGGAATCAGCATCACGGAGAACCTGTCATGGACATCACACATCTCCACCCTAGTCAAGAAATCTCAAAAACGGCTGTATCTCTTCTGGAAACTTAATAAGACAAAATTCCCGTGCCACGTTGTTGTTAAGAGAGGGCTCTGCAGCAGGTGATTAAAACCGCTCAGAAGATCAATCAGTGGGACGGTGTCGTCCCTCATTCGTCCAGGAGTGGTCTCCTTCCTGAGGGCGGGGCTTAAGCAACACAGAGTAGCTTAAATTTCTAGTTCCCGTCCCATTTCTTCACAGTTGAGAATGACTTCCGGACGGGAGCCGAAACGTCTTGATTCTGAAAACAGCGTCCAGACGACCACGACTGAAACCTTTTCTACGATACAACCTATCAGTGATATCGGAGAGGTGAGGCGTCTGCGCAGAGCCCAATGGCAGACCCATGACGCTGTGCCAAACAGGAAGTGGGAATATCATCAATGTTTCAACCAATCAGTCTCAAACTTCATTGGTGGACCACTCCTGATCACACCATGTGACATTCATGAGGGACAGTTATAGCGCCACCTACATTTAAAGAGGTAAACTGCAATTTGAACTATTCCTACAGGTATTATCCGACTGACTTCAAATTTGATCTCCACAACTTGTAAGTATGCCCAACACTAAACTGAGAAGGTATATTTGATGTGTCAAACAGGGTTGCCATGGCAGGTGCTTGACGCCATGTCAAACAGGAAGAGGGAATAACTCTGCAATGCTTTAGCCGATCAGCCGTACACTTCACATGGTTGTTGAAGGACCATTCCTGATCACACCTATGTGGCATTTATGATTCATAGCTATAGCACCACCTATATTTAAAGGGGTATACTACAGTTTAAACCAAATTATTTTTTCCTATTTACTTCAAATTTGGTCATCACAACCCACAAACATGCCTGAATCTAAATTGAGAAGGTATATTTGATGTGTCAGACCTGGTCGCCATGGCAGACATGAATTGGGAATAACTCAACATTGTTTTGGCCGGATAGCCTTAAACGTCATATGTTTATTGATGGACCACTCCTGATCACACCTATGCTACAATCATTAGTCGTAGTCATAGCGCCACCTACTGGCAACAGGAAGCAAGCCACATGAAATTTACATTGTGTGGTCTGCACTTGATATACGGCAACATCATGTATAGTTGGTGAGTGTTCTCTAGTACCACATGGTGGACACAGGAAGTGATATTTAACTCCTTTGCGCAGTGCCCGTGTCAGCCGGCGTCCCCGAGGCACCCGTGGATGCGAGGGCCCTTTTAATGCTACTTGCAACTTTAATTGATTTTATTTTGGTTTAGCTATCTTTGTTTAGTTTAAGTTGGTTTAGTTTATTAATGGTAGTCTGACAATCTGACCTTCACTTAAGTAAAACACCTGACCCACCTGTTCTCCCTTGATGACATCATTGATCTCTCCATTATTCCTCTTCCTGCTGCCTGGCTCCGCCCCCTCTCTGGTTGTCTCCTCCCCCCTCAGACGCAGCCGTGTCACTTCCTCCTGCAGTAGCTCCACCTGCCGCTGCAGCAGCACCGCCTCCCCACCGGCGTCCATCCCCGTGTCCCGCGACATTGACCGATTGAGGCGGGGCCCGGGCCTGGGGGCGGGGCCGGAGCCTGGGCTAAAGTAGGGGGCGTGGTCTGTTCTGACTGACAGCTCCAGGATCGAGTCCTGACGAATCACAGCAGCCTGGAGGTAGAGTCAATGAGTTAGAGGGCTGATATGTCACTTCTTGTACTGTAGGATAGCAATATCAATCATTTTCATTATCATCATATGAATAATAAACATGTAAATAACTTCCTGTTGTCATACCTGCAGGGCGTGAAGCTGCGTGCTCAGACTGACCAATCGCTGACGGACTTCCTGTGGAGAGGACAGGTGTCAGCATTTAATAACTGCTCAGACTGGACAGAAACTGAGTGCATCTCAATTCCAAATGAAATTATAGCTTCTGCACAGCTGTGAGTTTTAGTTTAACATAAGTTAAACTAAAATACCTGCCAAGCAAGCAGAGTTAATAATTAGAATCAGGTGTGTTAGACTGGGGAGATACCTAAAACATGCATGGCAGTAGCTCTCCAGGAGCAGGGTCGATGACTACTGATATAAGATGTTCACTGTTCATCAACCGGGTCTTGAACTCACAACCTTTGTCACCAATTCTACAGAATATCATTAGGTCGACTGTGTAGATAAAGATGTTATTACGATACAAATACGATACGATTTAAATCTTGCATAAAGCAGTAATGTCAGCGTTGTATCATAGGCAGAGCAGACAGTCAACCTGGGCTAATCAGCAGCCTGCTACACAACACAAGAGCCACAGACTCTGAATAACAACCCACGTTAGCTTTGTGCTAAAGTGTCCTTCTTATCTAACTTATCCTGCACCGTAGCTTGTTGAACGAGCCACCAAACAAACATTCACCGGGGAAAGGTGCACCGCTAACGTCAGTTTGCAGGCTAGATAGCTAGTTAGCTGTTCAGCTGTAGCACATTAAACAGAATGTAAACATTCCTGCAAATGTCACTTGGGTCAAGTTAAATGCTGGTGTGGTTCTTACTCTTCAATACTGCTAACAACACGCTGTCTGCCCACAACGTGTAAGCTACAGCGCAAGTTTGTATACTTTGTCTCTCGTTCCCTGCGGTGTAACACCGGCGCTCTCTCGTTCCCTGCGGTGTAACACCGGCGCTCTCTCGTTCCCTGCGGTGTAACACCGGCGCTCTCTCGTTCCCTGCGCTCTCTCGTTCCCTGCGGTGTAACACCGGCGCTCTCTCGTTCCCTGCGGTGTAACACCGGCGCTCTCTCGTTCCCTGCGGTGTAACACCGGCGCTCTGGCAGCCTGCCAGCTACCATCACTGATATTTTTTCTTCTTTTTAATAATAAAAACTATTAACAATACGTTTAAAAAGCACGCTGACATTATTTTTGATAAAAGGGACTAAATGGGATTTCAGTTGGACTGTAATTGCATCCTCGCATCCACACAGCCAAATCACAGCCGGCTCACAGCCGGATTACAACCGGATCACAGGAACACAACCTGTTCAGCTGTCACTTATCGGCTCTGTTCTGACACCTTGGAGTTTAGATTTGATGATGAACTGTTAAAACTATAAAACTAACCACAGTTAGTAGAAGTGCTATTGTTTTGTTTTTATTGATGTCCTCCCACAAAACAGGTGAAACAAGTGAAATATTAAGTCATATTGGCACTTAAAATCAACAGTTTGACTTCATGATAACGAACCAGATTTGATTTCTAAGTCAAATGAGAATCAGATAAAGGAATGTAGCCGCTGATCTCTGGACAGAAAACAAGAAGTGTTCGTTACCTCGTTTAGGGTCCGTTCCTGTAGCTGGTTACCGTTTCTGTCCTGAGAGAGAAAAACAAGACAGAAATATTCAATAAACTCAGACACAGTTTCTCATTCCTCTTTACATTGTTCAAACCTGCAGTGTTTTTCTAGCAGGGCCCTTATTTTGATAGTTTACTCTAACATGGGCGGTCACCATCATCAAATTAGGATGAAAATATAAACATATAACAAGCTGTTCAGTCACATATATTCTTCAACAACATTAAACATAACTTCATTCCTTTAATAAATCTTTAAACACTTAAACTGCTGCTCTGAAATCTGACCTTTTATCATCTGTTGCCATGGAAACAACATAGCCAAAATAATTTTGCTTGAACAGCACATACCTGACCACATAACTATACTATTAGACAAACTTATAGCAGAATAATTTGAAAAGGAAGTTTTAATCTGAGTCAAACATCTGTGATCAGAGGTTAAAGGTGACGAGGTGACTCACCTTTGAGGAGCTGCTGTTCAACTCAAAAGAACCGTTCAGAGAACCAGAGTCACCATCTTAAAGTGAGACAGAGACATAAAGACAGACAGGTAAATATGTTGCGTCAGTATCTGTTCATCTTTCAGGGTAACATCTGTCTGTTGCTCACAGTTCACATTCAGAGCCGACTGGACACTGAGAGTTTGAACAGACTGAATCGCTGTAGCTGCTGTGAATACAAGCTGAGAACAGCTGCTGTTCTCTGACTGTGTGCTCAGACAGAAGCTCCTCATGAAGGGAATTTTAGAGCTGCTGCGATTTTATGCAAAGTCAATTGAAAGACATAAATTTGTTGGGACGTCGTGTATCTTTATGAAATCTGCTTCATAAACGTAAAGAGAGGAACCATGAGAGAGAGACTGGAGTTTCTCCTGAGTTCAAAGGTCAGTCAGAGGCAACACACACACACAAACACGCGTACACACACAGTCGTGTTTCATTACACTGACAAGTCTTCACCCTAAAATTTAATGATTTACATTTTGGGGACTTGCGTTTTGTCCCCAAAAGGAAGGCGAGTCCCCACAACAAGAGTAATACACGCTCACACACACACACGGTCTGTTGCTGGATCGCGCTAACGTCGTTACATCGGCTGTTTGGGGCAAATAAACACAAACTGTCCAGTGGTCAAATTCAGGTGGCTTCACTTCCTGTCTGAAAACACTTGAGCTGCAACAATTAGTCAAGAATTGTTTCAGTTATTTGTAAAAGCAAAAATGCCAAATATTTGCTGGTCATCTCAAACATGATAATAAAGTTTTCTTTCACAGTAAACTGAATATTTTTCGGTTTTGAACTGTTGCTCGAACAAAACAAAAATTAGTATACAGGCAAAACGATTAATCAATCCAGTAAATTCTCGGCAGATTATGGTAACGTATAGTAATGAAACAGCCCTAGAAGACAGCTTAAACAAGAGAAGTCTTTAGCATTCAAACTGTTCGTGGCGACAGTGACTCACTGCTGAGCTCCTGGTTGCCATTGGTTACGGTGGATTTCTGGATGCTGGAGTCCAGCAGCAGCTCAGTCAGTTTGTCCACTGAAAACACAAAGAGACTCAGTTCAGTTTGATTATGTTGTTTTATGTTGTTCACATGAAAACTGAAAACAAAAACTCACCTTCAGTGATGGCGGAGGTGAGGAGCGGCTCGGCCTGAGGAGCGTGAGGAGTGTCTGCTCTGAACAGGTTCCTGCAGGAGGAGGAGGAGGTGCTATGCTCCACACCTCCCTCTTCTTCTGCTCCTCCTCTTCCTGTCACCTCCACAAGGTCAGAAAACAGAGTGACTCGCTCCTGCAGGAGCTCCAGCACCTCCCTGTCCTTCTGCTGGATGTCAGCTGGGGGGAGGAGGAAAAACGTTGAATTAGGTCAAAAACAGATGTGATTTTATTTTTATTAGTGAAATATTTATGACAGCAAAGGACAAGAAACAGAAGGAGAAAGAGGAGGTGAAGTAGGAGAAGGTGTAGGCGAAGGAGGTGTTTTACCTCTGATTCTACGCAATAAAGCTTTGTCTTCAGTCTCAATGAGAGGAAACTCGTCTCTGGAGGGACAGCTGCAGACAAAACACATGATACTATGAAGTACTGAGTACTACATAATGTACTACATACTGTAGTACACTGTACTACATACATACAGTATGTAGTACAGTGTACTACAGAACTGCACTGTACTACACATAATTATATAAAAATAATAACAACAGTCTGTTTAACAACAACACAAACAGTCTAATCTAAGACAAATAATATCCGACTAACTGACACAGCTTAAGGACAAATCAGGTCTGAACCAGGCTAAAAGGTCTAAACCAAGGCACCGCTGGTTTAGGGGTTAAGATGCAGACCATGAACTGCAATGGTCCCTGTTTCAAATCTTTCAAATTTCTCCTTGTTTCCTGTCATCTCTCTACTATCACTGTCTAATAAAGGCAGAAAACCAGACTGTCTACAGTCCTGCAGACTGGCTCAGGACCAGGGCTGAGTCAAGCATTCCTAATGGATCAGTATCAGTTTTGTAAAGACCAGTCCAGTTCTGATCCTCACTGTGTTTGCTTGGGCCAATTGTTAGCTCTGTTAAAACACTGGAACTGTCTCCTAAAACAGGACCCAGTATCAGTTTAAACTGGTCTACCAGTCTGAAGTCCTGCTAGTGCCCCCGACAGGTTGCAGAGTTCATTAAAGCCACAACCTGAACAAACAACATCCTGATGATTCATCTATTCTGACCAATAGTGGAGCTAAACATGTGAAGTTTGTCCTGAGGGGGGAGCTAGAGGAAAGATCATGGAGTCATTAAGATCTATAGGGTTCATCCTCTGGAGAGCAGGAAGGAGATCATTAACCTAACTAGGAATTCAGAAACATGACTCACTAAGGACCAAAGTGTTGGACAGACTGAAGGACATCGCAACACCACAGTTCCACCCCTACAGAGTACTACACTACTACAGAGTATTGTGAGGTACCATGCAATACTGCATTACTGACCTGAGAGCAGTCTGCTGGATGAGGCTCATCCAGATCTTGCGGTCGTCTTTGGACGAAGCGTACAGCTCGTACATCTCTGGAGGTGTGGAGGCACTGATCAGGTACATCCCTCGCTCCTGATTGGCTTTGTCTCTGACGATCAGGTTATTCAGAGAGATCACTGGAGACTTGTCCTGAGACAGAGAGACAGGTGGACAGAAAGGTATATGGTCAGGTAATCAGGTAAACAGACAGTTGAGACAGACAGGTGAATAAACAGGAATAAACAATCTGAACCTGAGAGGTGTTTTGTTATTGGACTCCTGTACCAGTCATGGATTGTCCATAACAAACATTGTGTTTGTGCATAAGGTGGTTCATAAGTGTACCTGAACACCTGAGGCCAAAGATCAATGATTGACTTTATAGTCATATCATCAGATCTGCGGCTGTATGTCTTAGACACTCAGGTAAAGAGAGGAGCAGAGCTGTCAGCTGATCACCATCTGCTGGCGAGTTGGATCAGATGGTGGGGGAGGCTTCCAGACAGACCTGGTAAACCCAAACAGGTAGTGAGGGTCAACTGGGAACATCTGGCTAAAGCGCCTATTTGTGAGATCTTGAACTCCCATCTGTGGAGGAAGTTTTCTTGCATCCCGGGGGAGGCTGGCGACATGGACTCTGGTCCATGTTCAAATCCGCCATTTTGTAGGCGGCTTCTTTGAGGTGTGGCCAGAAGATCACCCATGCCAGACATGGCGGCAACCAAAGAACCTGCCAGTGGACACCAGCAGTGAAGGAGGCTGTCAAGCTGAAGAAGGAGTCCATTTAGATTTGGTTGGCCCAGGGGACTCCTGAAGCAGCAGACAGATATCAGGAGGCCAGAAGGACTGTATCTTCAGTGGGAGGAGTTTGGGGAGGCCATGGTTGGTTCTGACAAACTGTCAGATGACCCAGGAGAGGGAGGCAGGACTTAGTCCAGATGGTTTTCAGCAGGGAGGAAGACTTTGAGGAACTCCTGAACCTGACTGACAGAAGAGGCAGAGCTGGAAGACTCGGGGGAAGCCCTGGTCATTTCTCTGACAGAGGTCACTGAGGTGGCTCTGCGGTGTCACCAGGTGTGGATGAGATCTATCCTGAGATGTCTTGGTTGACTCTTCAGTGCCTTGTGGAGGTCAGAGACAGTCCCTGAGGACTGGCAGGCCGGAGTGGTGGTTCAAAAAGAGGACTGGAGGGTGAGCTTCAAATATCAAGGTATCACACTGCTCAGCCTCCCTGGGAAAGCTTCTTATCCGCTGTTTACTCTTGCTGGCATATTGGTGGGGTGTTACTTTGTTATTTTCATTATTATTCCTATCTTTATTATTGATATTATTATTTTAATATTATTATTACCGCTACCATTACCACTATTAATGTGGAATTTACATTGTTCAACTGTATGCCCCCCTCCCCAACTCAATACGATTGAGGCAGATGGCTGCCCACACTGAGCCTATAGGTTCTGTTCAAGGTATTGGGAATTGTTGTCTCTGTAAATAATATTGTAAAGAGTTTGGTCTAGACCTGCTCTATATGAAAAGTGCAATGAGATAACTTCTATTATGAACTGACACTATATAAATAAATTGAACTGAAATTGAATTGAGTGTGTGTGTGTGAATGGGTGAATGAGAGGCCAATTGTAAAGCGCTTTGTCCGTTTTGGTAGAAAAGAGCTATATAAGTGCAGTCCATTTACCTTTTACCATGAAAGATGGATGGATAGAGAGAACAGAAGGAGGGACGTGAGGAGGTGCAGCTGTTACCAGGTGTGACTCACCAGTGATGCAAAAGTGAACTTCTGATCTTTCTCCTGAAGGAAAACCAAGATGTCTGACATCAGCAGGACCTGCACATCTGGAGACAAACATACAGAGGCTGGTCAGCAGGTGCAAGCTCCGCCCACATATCATCACAGCAGGTAAACAGGTCATACATTCTTGATAAGCTCTATTCTATTGGTTTAAATCTAAATGCTTTCCTGTGGTTTAATGCCTATCTTCATAATAGACATCAGTGTGTTGTCGGTCAGGGTTCTCAGTCTGACTATTAAATTGTTGAAAAGAGTGGTCCACTTTTTTCTATTTTTATTAATGACTTACCTCAAATATGATCAAATTGTCTTGTTCATCTTTATGCAGATAATACTGTCATTTACAACTCTGATATATTACAAATTCAGAATGCTTTACAGTTTTAACTTGGTCCAAAACTAGTTTCATAATAACAAACTCGAACTGAATAAGACGTCCTGCAGCATGGCGCTTGGTACGCGACGTAGTCGTTCATATCCCTTTCATTTGCATATTAATTTTGATGATGGGTCACCCCTTGAGAAAGTTGATTCATTCAAATATCTTAGACTTTGGATTGATCCTGAACTCTCCTTTAAGCCCCACACTGATTTTATTATAAAAAGAACATATGGTTGTCTGAGTTAACTTTATCGCTCAATTAAAACTTCAAGTCAGAAAGACTAATTTCTCAGTTGATACTACCTATTATTGATTACGTGTCCATATAGAACTCACCATTGTTTTATGTATGAAATGCTTAATCCTATTTAGTTTTTATGTAGATCTTCATATGAGCAGAAAAGAGCAATTAAAATAAATTCAGTAAATAAAAAATACAGCATCAGCCTCCTCTACCTTTCATCCTGGAGCCCTGGACCTTCCAGAGAAGCGTCCCCTCATGGAGGAGCCTCCTCCTCAGCAGCTCTCCTCCTCTGAACACTCCTCCTCCCTGGACCTCCGCCTCAGCCCGGGGGTCCAGACGGGCCTGGATTTCTTGCAGCCTCCTGGTTCGGTCCAGCTCCAGCACCTCCTTGTCCACCGAGCTGATCAGCTCCTTCAGGAGGAGCAGCGCCCGGCTTAACGCCTGCGCCTCCTCCTCTCTGCCTGCAGGAGGTCACAGGGACATGATAACATCAGAGGTCAGGGGTCAGAGGTTATTAAAAGTCAGAGGTTATTACGGGTAAGAGGTCGTAAGTTACCTTTGGTGTTGTCGAGGATTCGTTGGATGAGGACAGGGTACTTTGTGATTCGCTGTGTCACCAGCAGGATGCACTCCTGGACACCATGACGACGCAGCAGAGGACCACGACAGGCACGCTGAGCATTATGGGATGGAGAAAGACAGAAAGTCAACATCAACACAGAAATACCAGGTTTAAACCAGTTTAAATCAGTTTACAGTTTACAACCAGTTTAAACCAGGCCTAAACAGGTTTAAACCAGTCAAACTAGTCTGAACCAGTTAAAGCCAGTTAAAACCACATGCTAAGCAGCAGTAAACTAGCTTAAACCAGTTTAAACCAGGTCTAAACCACATCTAAACCAGTTTAAAGCAGTTCAAACAATGTTTAAACCAGGTCTAAACCAATTTGAACCAGTTTTAACTCCGGGCTAAACCAGGTAAAAACTGTGTCTATACTGGAACAAACCCAGGTCTAGATCTGGACAAACTAGGATAAACCAGGATCAAACAAAGTCTAATATAGACTTAGACTACGAAAAGGATAAACCAGACCAGGCTAAACCATTCTGAACCACACTAAACCGAAAGAATAAACTAGGTCTGAACCTATGGACCTAAATCGGGCTAACCAGTTTTAAGCAAAGCTAAAACAGGTCTAAACCCAGTCTGGACTAAAACATAATAATCTAAACCAGGTCAAATCTATGTCTATACTGGAATAACCCAAGGTCTAGATCTGGGTAAACTGGGATGAACTGGGTCTAAGCAAACCCTAACCTAGACTACAAGAAAATATAAACCAGACCAGGCTAAACCAAACTAAACAATGGAATTTAAATTAGGTCTAATCCAGATTTAACAGGCCTTAACCAGGAAAACCAGGTTTGAAGCTGGGTCTAAAAAAGGCTGAAAGAGGTCAAAATTAAAATAGGTCCAAACCAGATCAGATCAGGTAAGGTAAATAAATATCTAAAATAAAAATCTAGAGGTCTAACTGGGTCTGGTCAGATCCAGATCCTGGTAATAAAGTTAATAAAGTTTAAGTCCTGGATCTGGTCCAGGTCCTGGCTCTGGTCTATTTCCAGGTCCTGGTCCTGGTCCTCACCCTGATGAACTGCTGCAGTCTTCGGTCTCGAGTTAAAACTTCTTTGTAGAGTTTAACAGCTTTCGGGTGTCGACTGCAGAACTCAGAGTAAAGTTTCTTCATGTCGTCTGCAGACTGACCTGAAAACTACACACACGCACAGATATATAAACATACATATACACACAGAAACACAGAAATGATTTCAGATCAGTTGGTTTTTGTTGTTTTGGAACAATCCTCGTGTCTCAAACACATTTAGTTTGTAGTTTATAGTCATACTATATTTAGTATGAGGTCACCACAGACACTGAGGACAGACAGAGGGTAGGGTTACATCCGACTATAAATATATATACGTATATATATTTCTGTATACGTATATATGTGTATGTATATATGTGTATATATACACACGTGTATTTGTCTGTTTGTGTATATGTGTATACATGTATATGTGTATTTGTATGAAGGGCCGTACAAGCCATATTCATTCTGGCCCTCTCACACACATACATTCTTCTTTCTACTCACATATATATATAAACTTTACTTTTCAACACATACATGTATTTTCACTCTCATTTACACTTCCACACATATTCTTTACTCTCACACACATACAACTCTAACATATATATTTTCATTCTCACATGTATTAATATATACCATATTCTCACATACATACATATATATGTCTTGCATTTAAAATCAATCTACTCACATACATATATTGTCACTTTCACATATTTATATACTCGACACTCACATGCATCTATTTTGTCTTTTGTTTTTGGTATCCATTACTTGCACTGACACAGGAAGTTCCTCCTTAATCAGGAAGTCACTCTCAAGCCAGGAAATACATGCACAAGATGTGTTTTATTTTCCGCTCGTTTTGTGTCAAGTCCTGCCCTACTGCCCTGTGATTACCTGGCTCGTTACTATGATGCGTCGCTGTGATTGGATGCTAGCTGTGAGCGCGGCTGCGCCCCAGGATGATAGAGATCCTAGGTGATCCCTCGTCTGTGATTTTAAATTTAAGCTACTCTGTGTTACTTAAGCCCCGCCCTCAGGAAGGAGTAGCTTAAATTTCTGAGTTCCCGTCCCATTTTTCACAATTGAGAATGACTTCCGGATGGGAGCCGAAACGTCTTGATTCTGAAAACAGCGTCCAGACGACCACGACTGAAACCTTTTCTACGATTATGTTCACTGAATAAAGTTAATAAAGTTGTATTGGCACTGAAAAAAAAACACAGGCATTAAAAAAAATGTTCATTTTATTTTTGCATGCTGATGTGTTTTTCAATGACAATGTTCACATTTTTTCTTCTCTCATAGAACCGAGCTGGTTAAAGTTAACTTTTAACTGACGTTATGCTGGTCTGGCAGAGGTCCGCTGGAACAAGTGCTAACCAATATGTGACAGCCAGCTAACGGCTCCATGTGAACTGCCATCGTGACAGAGGATTACTGTGGTCAGTGTGATTGTGGCTGGAGTTTTGCATTTGCAGTTCAGATTCCTGACATTGTTTTAATCCACTGTAGATATGTAGAGTCAGAAAATTTTTATGAAAGTTCAAGTAGGAGGAAATTGTCAGTGTATTAGTGTCTTTTGAGGTGACTTTCCCTGTACAGTAATGTACAGTAGAACTACTTAAAATTGTATATGGTCATAGGAACATTTTAAGCATAAATCCATTGTGCTCTCCAGCAAACCTAATGTAGAAACAGTTTTATTATAATAGGACTTCTTCAGTGACGTCACATATTCAGCAAGACTTATTTAATATATGCAATATAATGTTTTTATTTTGGGAATCCCGTAAGTAGTCCAATAGTGGCCAGGGCCTTTATTTACCTCAACTGCAGAGAGTACCAGGCCTTTAATTGAAGCAGGCTTATATTAAAGACAGGCCTTCGTTTCTAATTCCCTCTGTTTGATAAGTAGATCTGCTCATATGCTGTTAATACAAACTCAACACTCCCTGTATCTGTTTCAAATTAAAAGACCCGTAGCATTTCAGTTGACAGAATCCCTTCATTTCCTAACAAGGCTTTTATTTGCAAAACATTTGCAGGAGCATGTTGTGGAAAATTCAGTGATTTGCACGGTTCCCATACGGTAAATGTAGTTGCTGCCATCTTGTGGCACTTGTATGTTACGACAAAATACCGTTTGGCTGAGACATTAACACATATACACCCACAGTGACTGAAATAGAACAATTTACACTTTAGATCAACAAAGTGTTGACGATGGAAAGATTATATTGTTGAATTTATTAAATGAAAGTGATGAAAATGTACATTATGCTTAGTTGGCATGCACAAACAGGAGTCTATCCACCCTTGTTTTTTCCCCCTGGCCTGGTATTTGGGACCGACATTTATTTGTTCCTGCCATTATTATTACTGACTACTTATATGAGGAAAATACGATATAAAATGTGAGAAATGATTGCTGAAATACAAGTCTTTCAATGTCTTTTTGGCTGCTCAAAGCGCTGGTACCGTAACTGCATGAATAAAAATAAATAAAAAAATTCTACGTGGTCTTTGCATTGTGCCTCCCTAACCCTATCCCCTTCCTCCAAACCCCTCCCCTCTGTCTCTCTCGCTCTCTCTCTCAAAACCCAACATGGCAGCGGCGGATGGCCGCCCACCATTGAGTCTGGCTCTGTCCAAGGTTTCTGCCTCTTAAAGCAAGTGTTTCCTTGCCGCTGTGGCCAAGTGCTTGCTCATGGTGGGATTTGTTGGGTCTCTGTAATTAATATTATAAAGAGTTCAGTATAGACCTGCTCTATAGGAAAAGTGCAATGAGATAACTTCTGTTATGAATTGGTGCTGTATAAATAAAACTGAATTGAATTGAAGCGCACCAAAATCTAAATGGCGGCTGACTTGACCGCAGTAATCCTCTGACATGGCGATGGCTTTCACGAGTTCAAATGGAACTCCCAAACTGCAAGTTAGTCTGTTTCTCTCTGCCATTGTTTGTTCACATAGAGCCTAATGTTAGCTAGCGGTCACATAGGCCTATTAGCTAACATTAGTGCTAGTTCCAGCGGACCCCTGCCAGACCAGCATAACGTCAGTTAAAAGTTAAAAGAGCCCGGTTCTATGTAAGAAAACGACGGCAGAGAGAAAGAGACTTATTTGCTGTTTGAGAGTTCCTGGTGAACGTATACACATGTACACAAATACATATAAACATTTACACAAATTCACATATACACTTATATACGTTTACACATATACATGTATTATAGGGGGTGTAAAGGGTCGGAGGACAAGACGCACATACATACGCTCGTGTGATTATTTACTAAAAGTCCCACATGTGTGTATGTGTGTGATTAGAACAACTCAGCCATGCAGACGCACATGCGTGCGCACATGTGACTCCTAACACACAGACGTGTTATTAATTAAACAGAGTGAGTACTTTCACTTTGATACTTTAAATACATGTAGCTGATATTATTTCAGTACTTTTACTAAAGTTAAGTTTTGAATTCAGTTAAGTAAAGGATCTACTGGTGAAAAGTCATTTTTGTGGCTGTGGCGCTGTGGTTGATGATTTTGCTTTTTGCTTTTGACACGAGGTAAATATTTCCGTATATTTTCAGTGAGTGACAGCCCAGGATAGAAGTGGTTTCAGAAAATGTGTTTAACTGACAGAAACTAGTATCAGTAAGTGTAATGATTTAAAGTGTCCAGCAGGCGGCCCTGTTTCCCTCCACAGACACTGACCCCTTCAGACTGTTTCAAAATATATAAACTCTATTTTAGTTTCCAAACAGTCAGAGGGAAGAAATGTTCAGTTATTTATAACATGTTTTCTTTTCTGCTGAATTTAACAGATAAACAGAAAGTCTCACTGTTTTCTCTCACGATGATGTGAATATAAAATGGAGTCTGATGTTGCTCTTTAAACTTTGTCTGACATCAGTTGGAGAATAAAGAGAATCTGGATTTCTCAGTTCAGACAGCTGATTTCAGAAATCCTGTTGACTCAGTCTCTGACAGGTTGAATCTGGACCTTCATCAAACCCTGATCCTGTATGACATCGTCCCTGAACATTAATAACAAAGTCAACACACAGAGATCATCTGTGCTGCCGTACCTGTCTGAGCAGCAGCTCTCCGATCCTGCGGACGGTGAAGTTGGTGGAGCTGCCCTCCATCAGACCCTCCTTCCTCCTGTTCAGCAACTCCGACAGGAAGCTGGAGTGCCACTCCAGCAGCTGGTCCAGACAGGGGAAGATGGTGTGAACCACACCCGCCTCCAGCATCACCTCCTCCAGCATTCCCCGCCGGTACACCCCCTCCATGATCCGCAACGTCCGCACGTGGTGGAACTCCGTCTGGATCAACTCTGAGAGACAGACAGGTAAAGAGAGAGGCAAGAAACTGGTTTATCCTGATGCAGTTGTCATGATAACAGAAACACAAAGATGTCTCCATGACGACAGATGGACAAAGACAATCAGAGGAGACTCAGCCTACATGGAGGTGCCAAAACAAGTGTTGATTTTTGACACTAAAGAGATGTTTTCAGATTTATTTACTCCCATCGTCCCTGCAATCACCTCCTCATCTGCATCTCATTCCCTCATCAGCCGCTCTGTACATGTACCGGCCCAGATCCTTTGTTCCTCTGTCAGTTCGTCCTAGTTGCTATGTTCCTGTCTTGCCTTGTGTTTCTGAGCTTCTGTCGAGCTGCTTTGGCCTCCATGCCGTCCGCCTGAGGTTTCCAGCTCTGCCCCTGCCCTGCCCCCAGGCCTTCCACCTTAGGTCCGGGGCTACACCCCTGCCCTGCCCCACCCACCAGACCGTCCGCCTGAGGTCCGCGGCGCCACTGTTCTTCAGTTCCCAGGCCACATGCCCCTGAATCTTGCATATCCTGAGCTGTGATAGTGCCTGTACTTATTTACCTGTGATGTCTTTCTTAATCTCAGTATTTTTAAACAGACATTCAGCCTGTGTCATCAGTTAATAATTTCACCTGGTCTAATGTGACAGCAGGCAGCCAACTTCTATTTCTTTTTATAATACTGGCAGGAACTTGTTAAAATTAAAGGACCAGCCCAGAAAATATGTTCTTTTACTGCCTCCAGCATGAGAACAGGTCACTTTATAAGTTTTCATTTTGGTGTCACAGAATATCGTATCATGTTTATAAAACCTTCAGTTGGTAAATTATTCTAGTCATGGTCAGATATCTTCAGGCTTGTTTCACAGTCAAGTCGTTTCCATCATGTCTGTTTATATTTGATGTAAATTTGTGTGTGTGTATATATGTATATATATATATATATATACACACACACTGAGTATATACATATACATATATATAAGTACATAATCCTTCTCCTCACCTACAAAGCTCTTAATGGTCAGGCACCATCATATCTTAAGGATCCTAACTTAACATCGTATCTTAAAGAGCTCATAATACCTTATTACCCGACTAGAGCACTGCGCTCCCAGGATGCAGGGTTACTTGTGGTTCCTAGAGTCTCCAAAAGTAGACCGGGAGCCAGAGCCTTCAGTTATCAAGCTCCTCTCCTGTGGAACCAGGTCCCAGTTTGGGTTCGGGAGGCAGACACCATCTCCACATTTAAGAGCAGGCTTAAGACTTTCCTCTGTGATACAGCTTATAGTTAGGGCTGGCTCAGGTGAGTCCTGAACCATCCCTTAGTTATGCTGCTATAGGCCTAGACTGCCGGGAGACTTCCCATGATGCACCTCTCTCCTCTCTCCTCCTCCTCCTCTCCATCTGTCTGCATGTTTATCCCATTACTGCATGTTACTAACTCGACATCTTCTCTCTCCCGTAGTTCTGTGCTTTCTCATCTCTCTCCTTCTGTCGCTTTCAGCAGGTATTTCTGCCTCCGGAACTGCAGAGTCTGGATCTGTGGTTGTGGGCCACCTGCTGCCCCGCATGTTCCTGCAGAGTCTGGATCTGTGGTTGTGGGCCACCTGCTGCCCCCGTGTTCCTGCAGAGTCTGGATCTGTGGTTGTGGGCCACCTGCTGCCCCCCATGTTCCTGCAGAGCCTGGATCTGTGGTTGTGGGCCACCTGCTGCCCCCGTGTTCCTGCAGAGTCTGGATCTGTGGTTGTGGGCCACCTGCTGCCCCCGTGTTCCTGCAGAGTCTGGATCTGTGGTTGTGGGCCACCTGCTGCCCCCCATGTTCCTGCAGAGTCTGGATCTGTGGTTGTGGGCCACCTGCTGCCCCCGTGTTCCTGCAGAGTCTGGATCTGTGGTTGTGGGCCACCTGCTGCCCCCCATGTTCCTGCAGAGCCTGGATCTGTGGTTGTGGGCCACCTGCTGCCCCCGTGTTCCTGCTCGACAACTGCTGCTACAGTTGTTGTTATTAGTCTTATTATTATTATCAGTATTATTCCTATCATTATTATTACTATTATTATTTTATTAATATTATTACCACTACCATTACTAATATTTTAAATCTCTGTGGAATTTGCATTGTACTGCTGTATTCTCACACACACACACACACACACATTTGTTTCACTATCCCCGTTGACATAATGCTCTCTGTAGCCCCTTACCTTAAACCTTAGCCATCACAACGAAACGCCTAACCGTAAACCCTTACCCTAACCCTAATCTTTACCTAACTGTAACTGTAGCCGAAAATCAAGTCTTAACCCTCAAAAAGCAGTCTCTACCCATGGGCATCTCAATTTTTGTCCCCATGGTGACACAAGTCCCGATGGGTTAGTGTGCATTCAGGTTAAAGTCCCCACCCTGAGTCTGGTTCTGCTGTTTTTCCTTACCACTGTGGCCAAGTGCTTGCTCATGGTGGGATTTGTTGGGTCTCTGTAAATAATATTATAAAGACTGCAGTCTAGACCTGCTCTATAGGAAAAGTGCAATGAGATAACTTCTGTTATGAATTGGTGCTGTATAAATAAAATTCAATAATAAGTATATATGTGTATATATATATGTATATATATATATATTTAAATACCGTAGATAACATCCTGCTGTTTGATGAGGTCTTTATGAAGCGTCTGCAGGAAGTTTGGTTCCACGACAAGACTCCAGCTGTCAGCCTGAACACAGCTGCCCTCCACCTGCAGCTCCTCCAGCAGGGGGCTCCACCACCACTCACCTGCAACACAACACACACACACGACTTTCATTTTATTGTTATTGCTGATTATTTTATTGATTATTTTTTTAATGTAACATCTTCATCATCTTTGTAAAATAATCCTGCCAGCTGGTCTCAGATCAGCCTGCAGCTCCTCCTGTTGGTCGGAGGACTGAGGTTTACTCCAAAAATAGTGACATCATCAGATTAATATTTAATGAACAAAGTCAACTAAATACTTTTGATCACTGTGACCATTAACTGATCCTGAATATGCTTCAAGGCTCTGAAAATGAACTCAAATAAAAATTAAAACTGATAACATTTTCTCTAATGATAATAATAATGTGATTAAAGGGCTGATGACACCCAGCATAGGAGACATTATTGATAAATCATAAAGAGATGATATAAAACTGATGAACAGACCGTCATCAGTCAGCGACTCCATGGACAAAGTCCTGCTCCTGAAGTTCAAAGACTCAGTGGACTGAGACAGAATCCTCCTGAGACCCACAGAGTCCTCACTCACACTGAGGAGAGACAGACAGGTGGAGAGAGAGACAGACAGGTGACAGACAGACAGGTGGAGAGAGAGACAAGTGAAAAGACTGAATAACTTGTTCTGTTTCAGTCATGAAGTATTTACTTATTTAAAGAAGCAGCAGTTGTAAAATGATCTGAAACAGTAAAATTGACTCAGTAACAATAGAAACACTTTCTACTGAACAACAACTTCATGAAGTCTAACAGTTCTTTAAAATAACATGATGACTTCAGTGCGTAATTTAAACTTAAAGGTGATGTTATTTAGACTGATACATTCACGTCTAAGCTGCTGTAACCATATGTATCTACACACACACAGACGGGGACAAACTAAAGGAAGAAGCTGAATAACAGAAACACCAGCTGCCTCGGTGCAGCAGCGCTCCCTGAGCCGTTTGGTGACGACGGAAACGATGTGAATAAAATGCTGCGGCCTTTACGGTCACCTGACCTCAGCCCAGCGTCACACCTGTGGAAGGTCTCGGTGTGTCAGACAGCGCTCTGCAGCAGCGTCTCCATCAGACCAGATGATTTAATATAAACCTTTAGATCTGTGTGGAGACGTCTGTCTCCGCTGCCGTCTGTCCTTCAGCTGGTGTCTCTACCTGCTGCACTCAGGTGTGTCTGACCTCAGAGACGAGCTGCTTAATAAAGGCTGGATGTATAACTGAGGGAACAGCTCGTGGAGGAGGCGCTCGTCCTCCAGCAGAGCTCCACAGACTGGTCGCTTTGGCAGTATGTTATGGGTCATTGACCTGCTGCAGTGTGACGCACCATCCAATTAGATTTGAAGCATTGGGTTGAACCTGAGCGGATAGGCTCTGTACACCTCAATAAATACGAGGGAGCCAGTTCCGCTGGCAGCCATACGAGCCCATGCCATAACATTACCTCCACCGTATTTTACAGACGAGGTGGTATGCATAGGATAATGGCTGTTCCTTTTCTCCTACACACTCTCCTCTTTCCTCTTTGGGAGAGGGTTATCTGTGTCTCATCAGTCCACAAGATCTTGTTTCAGAACTCCAGATTTTTGAGGTAATTCTTGGTGATTGTAACCTGGCCTAACAAGCCTGTGGCTGACGGTTGAAAAGGGGGTTTCTTCACGAGGAAAAAGATTCTTCTGTCATCCACCGCAGTAGTCTGCCGAGGTCTACCAGGCCTTTTCGTATTGCTCAGATGTTTCTGCTATTTCTCTGATTATTTGTTTCTGCTTTTTCAGCCTCACGATGGCTTTCCTAACTGACATTTTCACCTCTTTGGTCCTCATCTTGACTGATACCAGCAATGGATTCGAAATGAAAACGCTACACTTAGAATCAACTCTAGGCCTTGTATCAGCTGATTTGTAAATGAACTAATGATGGAATAACACACACCTGTCCTAGGAACAGCTGAACAGCCAATGGTCCAATTACTTTTGGTCCCTAAAAAGGGGCGGACTACAAATATAAATGTCTGTAATTCCTACACCGTTCATCCAATTTGGATGTAAATACCCTCAAATTAAAGCTCAAAGTCTGCACTGACAGCACTTTCAAATCCATTGTGGCGGTGTACAGAGCCAAAATAACAAAAATGGTGTCGCTGTCCAAATACTGTATATGTATACACGAACACATCAGTACTCTGTAGTCACTTTATTAGGTGCCGCTGTACAAACTTAAACAGCTGTGTCATAAACTTCTACCTTTATAAAGCTGATGAGGTTCAGTGTTTGTCACAGAGTTTGTAAATATGTTTGTTACTGAGGTTGTAGTGAGTTATGTTGTTGGACTGAGCTGCATTATAATGTTTTGTTATTTACATACAGCTCTCTCATTACAAACTGATCTGTTCACTTAAGACAACGTCACTGAAGGATCTAAAGACAACAACAAGCTCCTTCAGCTGAACATCCTTTACATTCAACAACCAATCCGGTGGCTGCTCAATCTCACCCTGCGATGTTATTGGTGGAGACGCTCTTGGCGAGCGAGAGGCCGGAGCGAACCCGTCTGGACCCAAGCAGCGACTGGCGAAGACTGTCTGAGGGATAGATGGCCGAGCTGGGACGCTCCTTCATCATCGGAGCTAAAGAGGCAGAGAAGAAGAAATAAAACACTCGTCATAATAAAACTACTGAAGAGAAACGAGGTCTTCGTCATCACCTTTTAAAAACAAACACTGATATTTGATCAGAAATCTGTTTTAGACCAACAAATACAACTATCGTCTCTTCTGAGAGACAGATTATAAACAGAATGGAGATATTTTAACTCCTACATTTCCCACAATGCAACTGGATGGTGTCTTTCATTGTGATAGACAAACAGACAGACAGGTTGACTCACTTTTGGTGCGCAGGGCGACGTTCTGCAGAGCTGAACTGTTTCTCACCATCGCCAGCTTCTGTTGCTGTTAGAGAGAGACAGACAGGTAGTGAGACAGGTAGTCAGCACAGACAGACAGAGAGACAGACAGACAGGTAATCAGTAAAGACAGTTAGACAGGTCTTACCTTCTGTTTCATCTTGGCACAGCTGGCCAGACTGTCTCTGCAGCGGTTGTGGATGGTGACATTACAGGCTGAGAGACAGACAGACAGACAGACAAGTAGCTGGTCAGAAACATGTTACTCATACTGTATTTATTAATCAGGTTATCTGTATTTACACACATAATGAGATCAATAATTCTGCTGTATAACATTTTGTATCTGTAAATCATATTTAACAATTCTTTCAGGATTCTAAAGTCCAAATGTCATGTGGATAAACTGAGCAGATGGAGCCTGATCAAAACATCAAGGAGGACGTCTGAATGCAGTAATGTGATTGGCTCATTCAGGACATGTGTTAACAATCATGTTTAATTGTATGCTGGTATTTTTGTCAGAAGTCCTGTGAGCGGCTCAGTGAACCGACATGTCAACCTCCACAAAACATCCTGCCACAAAACATGCCAAGAGAAAAGTCCTGCAGGAATTGTACAATGAAACGTGCAACGACAAAACAGTTCGATAAAATGTCCTACAACAAAAACTCAGCGTTTTGAGAGAAATCATCCTGCTGCGTTTCACGACAGAACATACTGTGACCAAACGTCCTGCAACAAAGATTCCAGCAAGAAAATGTCTTGTGATGATGCGTCCTGAGATAAAAAGTCCAACGACAAAGCAGCATGTGTTGATCACCTGTCGGACAGTAACCTGATTACTCTCCAGCTCTTCATAAATCATCACTAAGTCTGAACATAAAGTCTTTCCTGAGCTCTCAGTAACGACTAATGAATTGCAGCCCAAACAGAGACAATAGAGATCCTACGTATTTAAAAAATAACCAACATTTAATTTGAGAGCAAATAAGCTGATAAACTGTATGTTACTGCTCTCCCTGTGGCTACCTGAGCTGTGGCTACCTGAGCTGTGGCCTACCTGAGCTGTGGCCTACCTGAGCTGTGGCCTACCTGAGCTTTGGGCTACCTGAGCTGTGGCTACCTGAGCTGTGGCCTACCTGAGCTGTGGCCTACCTGAGCTGTGGCTACCTGAGCTGTGGTCTACCTAAGCTGTGGTTACCTGAGCTGTGGCCTACCTAAGCTGTGGCTACCTGAGCTGTGGCTACCTGAGCTTTGGGCTACCTAAGCTGTGGCCTACCTGAGCTGTGGCCTACCTGA
>CM050856.1:97500-105000 GCA_027580175.1 Siniperca scherzeri | reverse complement strand
ATTATTCAGTGACTGATTAATGGCCGATTGATTAAAACTGATTTACATCAACACTCTGTACCGACGTCATCTATACATGTTCAAAATATTTTATTCTGACAGTTAACCTGGAACCTGCCTGGACCTCTTCAAGGACCCATTTAAACTCTTCAAGGACCCATTTAAACTCTTCAAGGACCCATTTAAACTCTTCAAGGACACCAGGCAGAGAGACAGTTATCTCAGCTGTACTGTAGGTTTGGTATATTATATATATATATATATGTGTGTGTGTGTGTGTGTGTGTATAAACACACACACACACGTTACCTGGACAGCTGAGCTCCTTTGCCGCGATGCTGCTGTTGTTTTAGTGTTATGAATACAGTTTGTACATGTATATTGTTATTATGTAGAGATGGAGAGTGTACCTGGCTTTCATTCTTTGCTTCAGGAAGCTCATAATCAACTAACTCCTCTTATCCAATCAGTGGCAGCGGATCTCATCCTCCACCTCCCTCACTCGCTCTCCCACACCACTTTGTTTATTCTTTGTTTTCTTTTATTTACTTAATAAACTTAAAATTTGGTTTATCCAGCTTTGTTGCTTCCTTCGTGTCGCGTCCCTTGAGCCGGGCTCATAACAATATAAATGCTGTACACATGTTACCTGGGCAGCTGAGCGCCTCCTTGGCGGTGATGCTCCTGTTGCAGGAGGAGCACAGGGTGGTGGAGGACACAGTCAGGGAGGTGAACAGGTGACCGTTGCTGTACCTGGCCTCCCTCTCTCGCGCCTCCTTCTCTCGTTCCTTCAGACGCTCCTTCTCTTTTTTCTAAATAGACAGACAGACGTGCGGTCAGTTATTCTTTATATGACAAATGATCGATTCTCTTAAATACTTTTAAACTCCTGACAATCAGACTGAACCGTCACTTCATTCGAACATCTCTCTGTGACACTCACAGGTTCATCTGAGTGTCACGTGACCACAGGTGTGTTTGGTAAATCATGTCAGACACAGGTGTCCTGTATGAAGAGATGAATGAATATATGACTGATGAGTGTTTTGTCTCTGCACAGAAACACAGAGCAGGTTTTCAGTTCCTCTCTTTGTGAAACAGAACAAAGAACTGCTGAGGGAGGATGGAGGGGGCGGTCTAATACCTGGAGGCCTCCGTCCTACTGTGGGGGCAGACACGCTGATCTCTGGTTGGATTAAAGTGTTGAAGTGTAAACTGTTCACACAAAGACTCTGGAGACGCAACAGGCGGCCATTCCCTGTGAACCTGGACAAACATGCAGGGCATCATGGGAAACTTGAGAAAGGTTCAGAGAGCTTCCAGGACTCGAAGGAGAAAAACAAACACATCTCTCAGGAAATGAACTACTTCACTGTGAGTAAGTATCGACCAATCACGTTTAAGCATCGTGCGGTGGCACCTCACCTGTTTATAACGCTGATGTTTGTGAAGAGGACTTTTATCCAAGAAATCCGATCATGTAGAACCGTTTACATGTTAAAAATAAATATAGACATCACAATGTCATTCAAATAAACGTTATAATCTACTAACCTGAAACTTTTCAGTTAAATTGAATCCTTTTTAACAGTGAGACGTCTTTTCTGTTCTGTTATCAGCTGCTCCAACAACAATCTTCTGCTCCATGAAATCTATTTTACTTTATAAATCTCCATTAAATCTTCCTGTTTCCATTCTGAGGTTGATGCTGACAGAAGGCCGACCAGGGGCCGCTGAAGGCTGAGCGGTCTGCCTCCACGGGGCCGACGGGGAGCCGCCACCCTGCTGATCTCTGTTAGCTTGGCTGCTCTGATGTTTCCATGGTTACAGCATCATGTGTTTCAGATTAAATTATGTTTTTCTTCTGATGTAAATCAGAAGCTAACAGTAACTCTGCTGCACAGCTTTCAAATCACACTGTGGAGGTCGGACAGAAGCTCTGATCCGATTGGCTGTCTCAGCTGCCTTGCTCAGGGGCTCGCTGCTGCTGGTATGAATTATAGATGAAGGTCAGACTCCAAACAGACAGACACTGCTTCAGGACACAACAGCAGCAGCAGCACGGCCTCATGGGAGCTGTAGTCCAGATAGAAAGCACAGGGACCATCAGCCCCGTCAGCAGGATGACCTCTGACCTCTGACAGCAACACTGCTGCTGCGAACACTGAACACACTGAAGAGATTCGTAATAAACTCTCAGACTGAATCAAAAAGTTTATTTAAAGTTAGGCTACACAACTGCGGCTTATAGACAGGAACACAGAGAGAGGCATTGTGGGTAAACCAGACTAACAGTCTACAGCCATGCTATCAGCTCTGTGAGGCTGTACTTAGACATAGTGCTGCTTTGCGCTTAATGCTAACGAGCTTATTAGAATCTAGTAACCATGGTGACGTGTTGTTCTCAACAGTAACAATAAAGCGTTTTGAATGACGGCTGAGGCTCATGGATAATGTAGTATTTAGAGACAGAACAAATCTGATTATATTCCAAAAAATACAAAAAAGGTAGCACATCTCAAAAAGTCAAGGAGCTCAAAATACTCACATTCCACTTGTTTATTTGGCTCACATCACAATAGAAAATGCTTACGCGTTTCGGCACAGAAGCTTCAGAGCGTTGAACTGAAATCTGATTAGTCAGAAACAAAGTGTAAATGATACAAAGTGGCGGTCAGAAAATAAACCTGCATTATGGTGAAATTACTTTCTGTGTTCAGACACATTCAGAAGTTCCATTAAAGAAACGTCTGAAATAAATAATGAGGAGAAACACTTAAAGAACCAGCATCTTTTCACACTTCATGACTCTGTTTTCTACTTTAGGAGACAACAAAAGCACATTTGACCATCAGACTGCTATCATGACTGTAAATCTGATAACAGGAGAAACTTCATCTGAAAGAAACATTAGAATCATCAGACTTTCACCTGGTCACACCTGTCTGACCAAAAACAACAACATGGACACAGCCATCAGAGACACAGTAACTGATAATGTTAGTTAACCATCAACCAGCAGTTCACATGTTGTTTAATATGAATAATGATAATTTAATAATGATTCAGAAACATTATGAAACATCTGTTGTAAATATAAACTCTTTACTTTAAAATCAACAAAGTAATAATAATAAAATATTGGGTTAATGAAATATTCCACAGCACAAACATCAGTGATGATGATGATGATGATGATGATGATGATGATCCCACACAGAAACGTTTACAGACTCTGCTGACATCATGAACAGGAAGTAGACAAAAAGCTGACATCACAACCACAGACGAGAAACAGACGAGTCAAACTTCACTTCCTGTTTTCATCTGTGAGTATAACTCGACTGATTTTGGATTTTTGAGGCTGATATCGATATCTGGGAGTTTAAATAACCTTATAACAATATATCTCGGGTGACTTCAACCATGTCAGTGTTTCAACAACACTGACTAATTTCAGCCAGTATGTGAGTTGTCCTACTAGAGAGGAGAGGACACTGGACCTGCTGTATGCTAACGTTAAGGATGCATACAGCTCTTCCCCCCTCCCCCCTCTGGGTAGGTCAGACCACAACCTGGTTCCCCTCAAACCCTGCTATGTGCCTCTGGTTAAAAGGCAGCCTGTGACCACAAGGACAGTGAGGAGATGGTTCAGAGGAGGCCTATGAGACACTGCAGGAATGCTTTGAGGTGACAAACTGGGATGCACTCTGTGAGCCTCATGGAGAGGACATTGACGGGCTCACTGAGTGCATCACTGGCTACATTAACTTCTGTGTGGACTGCAATGTCCCAACCAAGATGGTCCATTGTTATCCAAATAACAAACCGTGGGTAACAAAGGACATCAAGGACATCCTGAATGCCAAGAGGAGGGCCTTTACTGATGGTAATAGAGAGAAGGTGTGTTCTTGTACCAAAATCAAACATGGACGCCAACTGTCACGTGTTCTTGTAACAAAACAAACATGGACGCCAACTGACCAAAACAAACATGGAGGCCAACTGACACGTGTTCTTGTAACAAAACAAACATGGACACCAACTATCACGTGTTCTCGTAACAAAACAAACATGGACGCCAACTGACCAAAACAAACATGGACGCCAACTGACACGTGTTCTTGTAACAAAACAAACATGGACGCCAACTATCACGTGTTCTCGTAACAAAACAAACACGAAAGCCAACTGACACGTGTTCTTGTAACAAAACAAACATGGACACCAACTATCACGTGTTCTCGTAACAAAACAAACACGAAAGCCAACTGTCACGTGTTCTTGTAACAAAACAAACATGGACACCAACTATCACGTGTTTTCGTAACAAAACAAACATGGACACCAACTGACACGTGTTTTCGTAACAAAACAAACATGGACGCCAACTGACACGTGTTCTTGTAACAAAACAAACATGGACGCCAACTGACACATGTTCTTGTAACAAAACAAACATGACGCCAACTGACACGTGTTCTTGTAACAAAACAAACATGGACGCCAACTGACACATGTTCTTGTAACAAAACAAACATGACGCCAACTGACACATGTTCTCGTAACAAAACAAACATGGACGCCAACTGACACGTGTTCTTGTACCAAAACAAACATGGAGGCCAACTGTCACGTTTTCTTGTGCCAAAAACAAACATGACGCCAACTGACACGTGTTCTCGTAACAAAACAAACATGGGCGCCAACTATCACGTGTTCTCGTAACAAAACAAACATGGACGGCAACTGACACGTGTTCTCATAACAAAACAAACATGGACGCCAACTGACACGTGTTCTCGTAACAAAGCAAACATGACGCCAACTGTCATGTGTTCTTATACCAAAAACAAACATGGACGCCAACTGTCACGTGTTCTTATACCAAAAACAAACATGGACACCAACTGTCACGTGTTTTCGTAACAAAACAAACATGGAGGCCAACTGTCACGTGTTTTCGTAACAAAACAAACATGACGCCAACTGACACATGTTCTCGTAACAAAACAAACATGGTCGCCAACTGACACGTGTTCTTGTACCAAAACAAACATGGACCAACTGACACGTGTTCTTGTGCCAAAAAACAAACATGGACGCCAACTGTCACGTTTTCTTGTGCCAAAACAAACATGGACACCAACTGTCACGTGTTTTCGTAACAAAACAAACATGACGCCAACTGACACATGTTCTCGTAACAAAACAAACATGGTCGCCAACTGACACGTGTTCTTGTACCAAAACAAACATGGTCGCCAACTGACACGTGTTCTTATACCAAAAACAAACATGGACGCCAACTGTCACGTGTTCTTATACCAAAAACAAACATGGACACCAACTGTCACGTGTTTTCGTAACAAAACAAACATGGAGGCCAACTGTCATGTGTTTTCGTAACAAAACAAACATGACGCCAACTGACACGTGTTCTTGTACCAAAACAAACATGGACGCCAACTGACACGTGTTCTTGTACCAAAACAAACATGGACGCCAACTGTCACGTTTTCTTGTGCCAAAAAAAAACATGGACACCAACTGTCACGTGTTCTCGTAACAAAACAAACATGGTCGCCAACTGTCATGTGTTCTTGTACCAAAACAAACATGGAGGCCAACTGTCACGTGTTCTTGTGCCAAAAACAAACATGACGCCAACTGACACGTGTTCTCGTAACAACACAAACATGGGCGCCAACTATCACGTGTTCTCGTAACAAAACAAACATGGACGCCAACTGACACGTGTTCTCATAACAAAACAAACATGGACGCCAACTGACACGTGTTCTCATAACAAAACAAACATGGACGCCAACTGACACGTGTTCTCGTAACAAAGCAAACATGACGCCAACTGTCATGTGTTCTCGTAACAAAACAAACATGGGCGCCAACTATCACGTGTTCTCGTAACAAAACAAACATGGACGGCAACTGACACGTGTTCTCATAACAAAACAAACATGGACACCAACTATCACGTGTTCTTGTAACAAAACAAACATGGACGCCAACTGACACGTGTTCTCGTAACAAAACAAACATGGACGCCAACTGACACATGTTCTTGTAACAAAACAAACATGACGCCAACTGACACATGTTCTCGTAACAAAACAAACATGGACGGCAACTGACACGTGTTCTCATAACAAAACAAACATGGACGCCAACTGACACGTGTTCTCATAACAAAACAAACATGGACGCCAACTGACACGTGTTCTCGTAACAAAGCAAACATGGAGGCCAACTGTCACGTGTTTTCGTAACAAAACAAACATGACGCCAACTGACACATGTTCTCGTAACAAAACAAACATGACGCCAACTGACACATGTTCTCGTAACAAAACAAACATGGTCGCCAACTGACACGTGTTCTTGTACCAAAACAAACATGGACGCCAACTGACACGTGTTCTTGTACCAAAACAAACATGGACGCCAACTGTCACGTTTTCTTGTGCCAAAAACAAACATGGACACCAACTGTCACGTGTTTTCGTAACAAAACAAACATGACGCCAACTGACACATGTTCTCGTAACAAAACAAACATGGTCGCCAACTGTCATGTGTTCTTGTACCAAAACAAACATGGAGGCCAGCTGTCACGTGTTCTTATACCAAAAACAAACATGGACACCAACTGTCACGTGTTTTCGTAACAAAACAAACATGGAGGCCAACTGTCACGTGTTTTCGTAACAAAACAAACATGACGCCAACTGACACATGTTCTCGTAACAAAACAAACATGGTCGCCAACTGACACGTGTTTTCGTAACAAAACAAACATGACGCCAACTGACACATGTTCTCGTAACAAAACAAACATGGTCGCCAACTGTCACATGTTCTCGTAACAAAACAAACATGGAGGCCAACTGACACGTGTTCTCATAACAAAACAAACATGGACGCCAACTGACACGTGTTCTCGTAACAAAACAAACATGGACGCCAACTGACACGTGTTCTTGTACCAAAACAAACATGGACGCCAACTGTCACGTGTTCTTGTACCAAAACAAACATGGACGCCAACTGACACGTGTTCTTGTACCAAAACAAACATGGACGCCAACTGACACGTGTTCTTGTACCAAAACAAACATGGACGCCAACTGACACGTGTTCTTGTACCAAAACAAACATGGACGCCAACTGACACGTGTTCTTGTACCAAAACAAACATGGACGCCAACTATCACATGTTCTCGTAACAAAGCAAACATGACGCCAACTGTCATGTGTTCTTATACCAAAAACAAACATGGACGCCAACTGTCACGTTTTCTTGTGCCAAAAACAAACATGGAGGCCAAATGTCACGTGTTCTTATACCAAAAACAAACATGGACACCAACTGACACGTGTTCTCGTAACAAAGCAAACATGACGCCAACTGTCATGTGTTCTTATACCAAAAACAAACATGGACGCCAACTGTCACGTTTTCTTGTGCCAAAAACAAACATG
>CM050856.1:52500-92500 GCA_027580175.1 Siniperca scherzeri | reverse complement strand
CAGAAGAAGAGAGGAAGATATCACAGAAGAAGAGAGGAAGAGAGGAAGATATCACAGAAGAAGAGAGGAAGATGTCACAGAAGAAGAGAGGAAGAGAAGATATCAGAAGAAGAGAGAGAAGAAGATATCAGAGAGGAAGAGAGGATTAGAGGAAGAGAGGAAGATATCAGAGAGGAAGAGAGGAAGAGAAGAAGAGAGGAAGATATCACAGAAGAAGAGAGGAAGATATCACAGAAGAAGAGAGGAAGATATCACAGAAGAAGAGAAGAAGAGAGGAAGATATCAGGGAAGAAGAGAAGAAGAGAGGAAGATATCAGAGAAGAAGAGAGGAAGAGAGGAAGAAGAGAAGAAGAGAGGAAGAGAGGAAGATATCACAGAAGAAGAGAGGAAGAGAGGAAGATACCACAGAAGAAGAGAGGAAGATATCACAGAAGAAGAGAGGAAGATGTCACAGAAGAAGAGAGGAAGAGAAGAAGAGATCAGAGAAGAAGAGAGGAAGAGAAGAAGATATCAGAGAGGAAGAGAGGATTAGAGGAAGAGAGGAAGATATCAGAGAGGAAGAGAGGAAGAGAAGAGAGGAAGATATCACAGAAGAGAGGAAGATATCACAGAAGAAGAGAGGAAGATATCACAGAAGAAGAGAAGAAGAGAGGAAGATATCAGAGAAGAAGAGAAGAAGAGAGGAAGAGAAGAAGAGAGGAAGAGAAGAAGAGAGGAAGATATCAGAGAAGAAGAGAGGAAGAGAGGATGAGAGGAAGATATCAGAGAAGAAGAGAAGAAGAGGAAGAGAAGAAGAGAGGAAGAGAGGAAGAGAGGAAGAGAGGATGAGAGGAAGAGAGGAAGATATCAGGGAAGAAGAGAAGAAGAGAGGAAGAGAAGAAGAGAGGAAGATATCAGAGAAGAAGAGAGGAAGAGAAGAAGAGAGGAAGATATCAGAGAAGAAGAGAGGATGAGAGGATGAGAGGAAGAGAAGAAGAGAGGAAGATATCAGAGAAGAAGAGAGGAAGAGAAGAAGAGAGGAAGATATCACAGAAGAAGAGAGGAAGAGAAGAAGAGAGGAAGATATCACAGAAGAAGAGAGGAAGAGAAGAAGAGAAGAAGAGAGGAAGATATCACAGAAGAAGAGAGGAAGAGAAGAAGAGAGGAAGAGAAGAAGAGAGGAAGATATCAGAGAAGAAGAGAGGAAGATATCAGAGAAGAAGAGAGGAAGAGAGGAAGAGAGGAAGATATCACAGAAGAAGAGAGGAAGAGAAGAAGAGAGGAAGAGAAGAAGAGAGGAAGATATCAGAGAAGAAGAGAGGATGAGAGGAAGAGAGGAAGAGAGGAAGATATCACAGAAGAAGAGAGGAAGAGAGGAAGAGAGGAAGATATCAGAGAAGAAGAGAGGAAGATATCAGAGAAGAAGAGAGGAAGAGAGGAAGAGAGGAAGATATCAGAGAAGAAGAGAGGAAGAGAGGAAGATATCAGAGAAGAAGAGAGGAAGATATCAGAGAAGAAGAGAGGAAGAGAGGAAGATGACGACAGAAACTCAAAGGTTAATTGTTGAACAAATGAGTCTCTTAGTTTAGTTTAGTCTTATTTTACTGAACAGAACATCGGAGTTCATGTTGAGAGCAGTTTGTGGTTCCTGCAGCAGACAGGAAGTCACATGTTTGAAACTTTGGGAGCTTCCTGGATTTCATCTTTAAATGAAGCCGATCAGCTGTTTTCTAAATCATTTACAGCCTTTAAATTGTAATGTGACTGTTTGCTTCATAGTTTACAGTCAGATCAGAGGTCAAACATCCACCTTCAGTCCTGACCAGCACTTCCTGTATGAACACACACACACACACACACACACACTCTGTCTCCCCTCCCCCAGCGCGTTTCCTCCTGCAGGACAAAGCGGCCACGCTGCTGCTAACGGACTCACACCGAAACACACAAAGTCAGTCTGTACAGGTATCCTGCACAGTGAACACACACACACACACACACACACACACACACACACACACACCGACACACACCGCCGCTGGAGAAAAACAGCAAACCGGTTTTCAGTCTGAACTGAAAGGAAAAAAAGTGTTTCCCGTTCTGAGCTCCGCCAACTTCATCAGTCTGTTCACACACAAACTGCTTCAGCACACACCCGATCACACCGCCAATCTCTGATCGATCATCTATAATAACTATCGACAACCCCTCCAACATCTGCAGTAACGGAACAAACCCGGGTCGGGTGTTACAGATGTGAGCGAGCGGACAAAGCGGAACCGACAGAAAGTGACAGAGTTCATTTGTTTCTTATCGATCACATCCTAACTGTCCCATTACTCCCAGTTTATCAATAACTATTATTATCGATTAAAGTGAGCGTGCACGCGCCCATCAGTCCGTTTCTTTCTTTTTTTCCGGTGAACTCACCTTCAGGTTGATTTCCTTCATCCTGTCCTGTCTCCTGCTCTCCAGCAGCCGGGACATTCCCTGCAACAAATCAAACCGATCACACCTGATCGATCACTTGATCGCAAACTAATCTATAATTAATAATCAGTAATGATCCGGCGGAGTGTTGGGTTCTGGTCCCGAAGCAGTCCGCAGTCTTAGCCCAGGGGGCGGGGCCTCTCTCTGACTGACAGCTCCGCTCTCTACTTCTGACCAATCACAGCTCAGCCCGCTGCTGCCGCGCTCAGCCAACCCCCTGACCGCACGCACTCTAAGCCCCGCCCACCAGCATCTGTCAGGGAGCGCTTGTTTTCACACCGGTGAGGTGACATGGCGGTGCGGGTGGAGTCAGTCTCTATGACAACGTGTCAACGTGTCAGGTGGTACGCAGCAGCGAATCAGAGAGCTGCAAGAAGTCACGTGAGTGACGCACATCGATGATCCGGACAGGATCGATTTACTCTCCCCCCGCAGCAGAGTGTACAACACGCTGCCGTGTGACGTGGAACCACCGAGCACTGACCCCGCTCACCACGGAGAGTGCCGGTGTGAATAAAGAGCGAACCTCCCGCTTCATAACGGAAACACAAAGAAACGGAGATAAAATCAATAACGAGGTTATTAAAAATGTTAATCTGATCAATGACTGATGCTGTGTGTGTCTGTCAGAGACACTGCAGTAGTACGTACTACTCAGTACACAGAAAGATCAGTTTAATATGACAGGAAGTTATATTATCAATGCTTTCAGTTTTATTTATTTATTTATTATTTTGACCACATTTTATATTCATAAATCTAAGTTTTAAGCTGATTAAATTGTTTAAAGAACACATTTCATCTAGGCTACAGGTGAATGTAAAAACGAAACAGCTGTTAAAACATAACACCTGTAAGATTTACAAGATTTTTATTTAATTATCATTTTCTTTTATCATAGTGCTCCCACTGGTGTGTTTTATATACACAAGCTATTTTATCCAGGAATATAGACATTATCTATATCATTATCTACCAAAGCCTTAATAAATGATTTGATTCGGGAGCATAATCTGGACATGACTGGTTTCTGTGAAACATGGCTAAAACCAAATGTTTTCTTATCATTAAATGAAGCTTCCCGACCTGACTACACCTACTCCCACGCTGCTCCGGCCACTGAACAGGGTGGAGATGTTGCTTTCATCTTTAAGTGTATTTTCAGCTTAGATCTTCTAAGAAGCCTCTGACCCTCTAAGTAAAGCCTTAATGGCACTTATTGATACTCTTGGTTTCACTCAGTTTGTACATGAACCTGCTCTGGATGTTTCTTCTGTCTCATCCGTGGTGTCGGCCACTTTCTAGTTCTATTTAAAGCGACACTAGCCTGTCCTCCTAATGTTGGCACCAAAGTTTTTACTACTCGCCACATTGGCTACTTTAAGGGCACTTAATGAACAATTGCCCGCAGTCCTGGCTCCTTTCAAAAACTCTCCTAAACTCAGCCCTTTCTACCCTTCTAGATTCAGTTGAACCTCTTTGTACCAAACCTAGACTGTCAAAGAGGTCTACACCCTGGTTTCCAGAGGAAACACGCGCTCTGAGGCAGGCCTGCAGGAGACTGGCGCGTAAATAGTGAAAATCAAACCTTGCATGGCATGAGAGTGTACTGACCAACAGGCGTGCTCTAACTGATGCAGGAACAGCCTGTTTCTCTCGCTTAATCAGCAACAACAAACACAAGCCCAGATTTCTTTTTGATTCTGTAGCTAAACTTATCAAAAGCAGCCGCCTGTCTGTATGACTTCTTGTAGTAAAATATATGAGATAAGACACAAAATGACTTCCTCATCTCCAGCTACCTCTGCAGAGTCGGTGGTACAGTACTCTCATGCTGAATCCCAGCTACTCTCAGTTCTTACACATTTTCAAACTCGCTCTCTTCAGACTTTGTCTAAACAGGTTTTAGCTTCAAAACCAACTACCTGTCTCCTTGACCCTCTTCCAGCTAAACGTTTTAAAGATCTTTGGCCATCTCTGGGACCTACAATGCTGAATATTGTTAATTTATCACTTACAACTGGCACTGTCCCAACTAGCTTGAAGACTGCTGTGGTTAAACCACTACTTAAGAAGCCGCACCTTGATCCAGGATCTCTCAGTAACTACAGACCAGCGTCTAACCTTCCATTATTTTCAAAATATTAGAAAGAGTTGTGTCTCAGCTACTTTCGGCTCACATAAGTATCAGCAATCTTTTTGAACCTTTTTAATCTGCCTTTAGGGCCCGTCACTCCACTGAAACTGCACGGACTAAAGTGGTAAATGACATTTTGCTTACCACTGATTCAAATTCCACTTTGGTGCTTCTATTACTGGACCTCAATGGATTTTGATACCATTGATCACTGTATACTCCTAGATTGTCTCGTAAACTACTTTGGCGTCTCTGGCCTGGATCTCGCTGGTTACAATCGTATCTTTCTGGAAGAACACAGTGTGTTTCTTATAATAACGTTACATCATTATTTTCTGACGTGAAATATGGAGTACTTCAGGGCTATGTTCTTGGCCCTTTGCTTTTATCTTTATATATTACACATCTTGGCCAAATTCTACGCAGTTTTGGAATTCATTTCCACTAATATGCTGATGATATTCAGCTGTACGATCCTGTAAAGGCAGATGAAGATGCTCACATTAGAAATCTAGAGGCCTGTTTATCTGTTGTGAAATCCTGGGTGTCACATGATTTCCTGCTCTGATAAAACTGAGATGCTGGTCATTGGCTCTGCTCGACATGGACACCAGTTTGATCAAGTAACAGTAACTCTTGACAACTGTGTGATCTCTCAAAGTTTAACAGCCAAGAGTCTTCATGTTAGTTTGATGCTACCCTCTTTAGATCCGCACACAGAAATCACCAAGACGACCTTTTTTCACCTGCGTAACATTCAGCTAAAATTAGGTCTTTTCTGTCCTCGGCTGACGCAGAGATCCAAACTCACACCTTTGTTTCATCCAGACTTGATTATTGCAACGTTTTGTCGTCAGGCCTGCAGCGTGCTAATGCTGAAAGTCTTCAAATGGTTCAGAATGCTGCAGGTAGGATCTTAACTAAAACCAGAAATTTTTTATCATATTTCAACAATTTTAGCTTCACTTCACTGACTCCCAATCCATGTCAGATTGGACTTTAAGGTGCCTCTGATGACTTATAAAACTGTAAATGTGCTCGCCCCTTCTTATCTCTCTGATCTCATTAAACCTTATGTCCTATCCCATGCTCCCCTCTCTCAGAATACAGGCCTCCTGTCTGTCCCAGAAGTCAGCTGGCTGCAAGGCCTTTTCTTATCGTGCCACTTTTCTCTTGAATAATTTTCCTGCTGACCTCAGTCTAACAATAATAATAAATGTGTCAGAACTAGTTTGATAAAACCTTTTTTAATGTAGTGATGTTTAAATCTACATTTAGTAAAAATGTGTGTATATGAATTTACTACAGTACATCTGTGTAGTATACTACAGTATGTGTCAGTAAAGTCAGGTCAAGTAAGAAGTCCAGGCCGGGCTTTCCTTGCTCGCCTGTTCAGTCTCCACTCCCAACCAGGAACTGCCGATGAACGCTGGTGCTCCAAAGTGGTATGCTGCGATCAGAGTCCTGTATACGGTGCAGCTTCACTCCATAAGACTTTCCGAAGAAACGAGCACCCAGGGCAGCTGACAGCTGACAGCTAACGTTTGCTATGAGGGTGGAAAACAACCCTCTCACAATCGCGACTTTCGGGCGGACTTGCCAACTCCCTCCTAGCCAGCGCCATTTTGGTAAGATTGCTTTTAAAAGTTGGGCGGGCCTTGACAATGAATGTCCGGTTTGTGAATGGATTGTGGAGGAGTGCATTAACACAAAATTAAAACCTACATTATCACTAAACGAAAACTAACACTAATACTAACATTAACACTAACAAACACTAACACCAACACTACCACTAACTAACTCCAGGGGTGACAAGAGGCCGGTACGGTCTAGTACTCCGTATCACTAAAAGATTCAGTGCCGAACAGGGGACAGCAGTCGTCTGCCAAAACCATACAATACATCACGATTGCATTTCTGACAAGAAAACACATCTTCTAACGTTAGGTCAACATAAACAACAGTTAGTACTCTTAAATCACTTCTAAATTGTTCCAGTGTGTTTGTGCACAGACCTGTGGGATTTTAATCCGTGCTGGAGGGAACCCCGCTGCCTTTCCAAAACTGTTAGTTACTACTTGCTGACATCAACTTCTGCTGCAGCTGACTGTCTGATATCGACTGCTTTGGGTTTTTTGGCAGTCATTTCTTGCAAAAATCTCCCAAGTAAAATGACAGACCAAATAAGTTGTGATGTTTCATGATGTTCAGTTTTATTCCAACAGCACGGACAGCAGGTCAAACAATCTATGCGACTTCCATGGGTTGTTCTGTAACTCTGGCATAATAATGGTGTGCATCTTCACTAAACACACAGTGCTTGGAAGGGTGCGTTTAATTTATTGTTCCTGTACTTCCAATTTTTTCACAACCAAACCACGCACTTTATTGATGTCATTTGCGCCGGGCAAGGACGAATGATAAATGATTCCACCAAAATTCCAAACATTTTTGTGGATGGCTGACACATTACCAGCATATATAATTTTCTTCTAAATTAAAACAAAACAAATTGTTATGATTTTGAAAGTTTTGTCAACATTCCCAAATTATTCTGTGGCACTTACACCATTTAAATGAATCATTTGCTATACATAATGTCAAGTGATCCTAATTTCTTTCTACACCATACAGGCCTTAACATTTTTTACGTGTGTGTTCAGGAATGCATGAAGCTGTGGGCGGGAGGATAACAATATGAAGCAATGAAGGTTGGAGTAGTAGTGTCATAGTTTGAGGTTTGGTCCTGTTTCCTGTTTTATTTTGTAGTGTCTTGTGGTTTTACTTCCTGCTTTTGTTTGCTTTCCCTCCAGTTTAGATTGTTGGCCCCTCCTTGATTGATTGCACCTGTGTCTCGTTATCTCATCTACCTTAGTGTATTTAGTCTGGGTCGTGCATTTGTCATTGTACTTTATTCCTGTGTCCAGCGTCCCGGCATTTCTTACCGTAAGTTCAATTGTATTGATTCTTTGTTCAGTGGACCTTGCCTGTACAGTGGACTTTTGTGTCTTTGCCTGCTCCCTGTCGGATTTGTTTACTTTGTTTGGACTTGCTCCCTGGTTTTGACCGAGCCAGTACCTACACTCCCCGTCTCCATCCCCGGAGCCTCGCCACTCTGGAAGAGCTCACATCCCCCAGTGTTTACTTGCAGTATATAATAAAAACGGTTGCTGTCTCATTCATATACCACTTCCTTGTGTTCTGCATTTGGTTCCTTAAACTGTGCACTATAACAGAACGACCCGACCAGTCATGGACCCAGCAGAAGTCGACTGTCTCGTGGGAGAGTTGAAGGAAGTGTTCTCCACTCTGGATAGATTCCGCCTATCCATTATAGACTCGATAGATATCAAACGCAGACTTTTTGCATACTCCTTAATGGAGAGGACAATATTATCCAGACCCTAGCTTTCGACTCTTCCAATTATGGTAGAGAACCTTGCGGCAATCTCCAGCCTGAGGCAATGGTTGCAGCCCTACCTGGACTCCCGGCCCGCTAGCAACCAGCCAGACTCCCGGCCCGCTAGCAGTCAGCCTGCACCCCGGCCCACCAGTCATCATCTGCCCAGCGCCGTCGCTGCCCTGCGCCCCAGAGCCGTCAGCAGTCCGGCCAGTTCCTGCGCCATGGTGGCCCCCAGTTACAGGACTCTCTGCTGGATTGCAGCAGCCCCCTGGACTCCCTGCTGGATCGCAACCACCTCCTTCCCCAGTTGGATCGCTGCAGCACCAACCCCTTGTTGCCGCTGGATCACAGCCGCCTCCTGCCCCAGTTGGATCGCAGCAGCAGCCATCTCTATTCGCTGCTGGATCGCAGCCGCCTCCTGCCCCGGTTGAATCGCAGCACACCGCTGAATTCTCTGCTGGATCGCAACAGCAGCCATCTCTAGTCGCCGCTGGATCGCAGTCGCCTCCTTTCCTAGCTGGATTGCAGCAGAACCAACCCCTTGTTGCCGCTGGATCGCAGTCGGCTCCTTTCCCGGCTGGATTGCAGCCGCCTCCTGTTCCGGGCTTCCGAACTTGAATCTACTTTCACCCCAGACTAACACTAATACTAACGCTAATACTGTACAGATTGTAAAGCCCCTTGAGGCAAATTTGTGATTTGTGATATTGGGCTATATAGATAAAATTGACTTGACTAATATAATACTAACACTAACACTAAACTAACACGAACACCAACACTATCTAAGCCATCATCCTGTGTCTTAGACCCCATCCCAACTAGGCTGCTTAAAGTAGTCTTAGTCCTTAGTTAGCACTTCTTTACTAGATATGATCAATTTGTCTTTATTAACATGCTATGTCCCACAGTCTTTTAAAGTAGACTTATTAAACATCTTCTTAAAAAGCCCACTCTTGATCCAGGGGCTTTAGCCAACTATAGACCTATATCTAACCTTCCCTTTCTCTCTAAGATCCTTGAGAAAGCAGTCGCCAATCAGTTGTGTGACTTTCTAAATAACAATAGTTTATTTGAGGATTTTCAGTCAGGGTTTAGACAGCACTGGTGAAAATTACAAATGACCTAATTGCATCAGACAATGGACTTGTCTCTGTACTTGTCTTGTTAGATCTTAGCGCTGCGTTCGACACCATTGACCATCACATCCTATTACAGAGACTGGAACATGTAATTGGAATTAAAGGAGCCGCACTAAGCTGGTTTAAATCCTATCTATCAGATCGATCTCAGTTTGTACATGTTAACGGTGAGTCCTCTGTGCACGCCAAAGTTAGTCATGGAGTTCCACAAGGTTCTGTGCTTGGACCGATTCTATTCACCTTTTATATATGCTTCCTCTAGGCAATATTATTAGGAAACACGTCATAAACTTTCATTGTTATGCGGATGATACCCAATTATATCTATCGATCAATCCAGATGAAACTAACCAGTTAGCTAAACTTCAAGCATGCCTTAAGGACATAAAAACCTGGATGACCTGCAATTTTCTGATGTTAAACTCTGACCAGACAGAAGTTATTGTACTTGTACTATTGTACCAAACACCTCCGAGACACGTTATCTAAAAATGTAGTTGCTCTAGATGGCATTGCCCTGGCCTCCAGCACCACCGTAAGGAACCTGAGTTATCTTTGATCAGGATTTATCCTTTAACTCCCACATGAAACAAACTTCAAAGGACTGCCTTCTTTCACCCGCTGTGTTAAGTCATAGGCTAACCTTCAGTTTGGATAAGAGAGAGAGTTATGAATGCTAAACAGCCATTATCAGACAGCAGAAATACTTTATTTATCCCCGAGGGGAAACTCTTTTGTTACAGCTGCTCACTATCAAGTCAGTGCACACAGGAATAGAATAGAAGTACTAAGCAACTTGGACTTGCTCTATGCACTGAGTGAAGCAGAGGTTTCCTGGGTTGATTGACAGGTCATCATCTGACAGCGATCCAGAGCCTTTGTAAAAAGTGAGGCAAAACTATTATACTAAAATTATCAAATGTAGCCTATAAACATTTCTGAAATAGACTTAGTCTTAAGTACTCTTTCCCTCTGACACAGGTGTGTTTTGCAGTCCCTTCAGGTGTGCGGCTCCCACATTATGTGTTTTTTGACCTGCGGAGAGTAGGAGTTTTCAACCGCAGTGTAGGCTTATCGTTTAGCAAAAGTGGTCATTATACATTTTTTCGTTGGGTAAAAATCTACTTTGAATTTTGGAATTGATACAAATTGTTTCTTTTCAATAAATATTTTTGTATGCGTAATTGTTTGGATGCATGCCAGTCTGAAACAAACAAGCAGGAAGAACACCTTAGATTATTATTATTATTATTATGTAGACCTATAAAAACACTGTAATAGTCAAACACAATACAACATTCTGTAAATGCCTGAAGTGTTGGGATGTAGTTTGTGGGAAGTGCACACCCGAGGTGCTGAATGTCTGCGCAAAATGTGTTTGAGCAACGCTTAGCAGAAATAGTCACAGAATCAATGCATTCTAATAGCATGTACATTTTACCCGTTGGCTGTGTTTGGTATACAGCAACCCCTGGCGGTTCTAGTGTTAAGAGTAGGCTTAAGACTTTCCTCTGTGATAAAGCTTATAGTTAGGGCTGGCTCAGATGAGTCCTGAACCATCCCTTAGTTATGCTGCTATAAGCCCTAGACTGCTGGGAGATTTCCCATAATGCACCTCTCTCCTCCTCTCCCTCTCCGTCTGTATGCATTTTTATCCCATTACTGCATGTTACTAACTCGACATCTTCTCTCTCCCGTAGTTCTGTGCTTTCTCGTCTCTCTCCTCTCTCCTTCTGACGCTTTCAGCAGGTATTTCTGCCTCCGGAGCTGCAGAGTCTGGATCTGTGGTTGTGGGCCACCTGCTGCCTCCGTGTTCCTGCTCGACAACTGCTGCTACAATTATTAAATGTTAGTCATTATTTTTGTCATTATTATTATTACTATTATAATTTTATTAATATTACCATTACCATTACATTATTATTTTAAAATTCTATGTGGAATTTGCGCTCTCTCTCTCTCTCGTCTCAATGACTTGAGTGATTTATTAGAAGCTTACTGGCAGGTACAGGTAGGCAGTTACACAGGTTGGCAGGCAGCTAACAGATAACAGGTAACAGGCAGGCAGATACAGGTCCAAATGGCAGAAAAACAAGAGCCAACAAAGCAACTCGTACGAACTGACTGACTATATGCACTCAGGTGAGAGGAGATAACAAGACACAGGTGAAACTAATCAGGGCGGGGCAGACAATCAAAACTGGAGGGAAAAGACACAAAGGCAGGAAGTAAAGTACAAAACACAAGAATCAGAAATTCTTTATTGATCCCAGAGGGGAAACTCTTTTTCTTAACGACATGCCCCCTCTTCACGACCTGGCTGCATACAGTTCACCCCACGCCCTGTAACCAACTCTCCGGTTCAGGCCTTGAGTTTTAATATTCTTTAAACTGTCTTTTACTTACTTAAAAATGTTTTTCTTGTTTTTATGTTTTCTTTTAAAACCAGATGTTTTTATGACTTGTGTGCTCTATAAATAAAGATTATTATGCTATTATTATAATACTAATACTAACACTAAAGTAAAACCAGCACTAACATTAAGACTAACACTAAACTAACACCATTTATTTAATGAATTGGAAAGCGGAGAGCTGGTGATTGTATCTAGTACTTTAGTAAAAATGTGTATAATGAGTAATATTAATCTACTATTGTTAAATCTGCATGTCACAACTTTCACTTTCAGTCAGTAAAACTGATTTATAAAAGAAACAGACTGTTGAAATAATTATGAGCAGATCTGAGAGCGGCAGCGGCGGATGGCTGCCCACCATTGAGTCTGGTTCTGTCCAAGGTTTCTGCCTCTTAAAGGAAGTTTTTCCTTGCCACTGTTGCCAAATGCTTGCTCATGGTGGGATTTGTTGGGTCTCTGTAATTAATATTGTAAAGAGTACGGTCTAGACCTGCTCTATAGGAAAAGTGCAATGAGATACCTTCTGTTATGAATTGGCACTATATAAATAAATTTAATTTAATTGAATAGAGTTTATTATGTAAATATCTTTAACCTTTGACCCCAAACATCTGAGTGAGATTTGAGGCCTTTCTCATTTCTCAGTTTGTACCTCTTAGTGGAGAAGGCGAGGAAGTGACTCGAGGAGAGAGGAGTCGAGGCAACAGGCATTTAAAGAAATGAGATATCCTTGCTTCTGAGCCGACATTTTAAAGCAAAGTCAATTAAATACGACGTGTGGCACAGCTGCATCATCTGTCCATTGTTTTGTTATAGCCCTATGGTTATAGCCCACAGCTGTATTTTATGAACACACACACACACACACACATACACACACATACAGTATATAGCCTTTATATATTTTATTGTGTGAAGCACTACAAATGTTTGTATGAAAAGTACTATACAAATAAAGTGACATACAGTATATTATATATATGATTGAGTGGCATACAGTATATTAAATATAGTTATATAGGCCTACACACAAACACACTGACAAAGTAAAATTGATCTCAAATGCAGCCCACAGCCCCAACTGCAACTATTGTCACAGGATTGTAAGATCTATACTTTTGGAATGATATTTGCAGACAACATAACAGGCAACAGACTAGACAACATGAAATACAGCAAATTAGTGCTGAGAAGAGACTGTTCTTGTTGATATAATAAAGTGATGTTAGCAGCTGTTTGCACTTGTAAACATCATGTCACGATTATAGCAGTTGAATTGGGTGTAGCTGATAAAAACATAATTAATAATAGTACTAAATGAATAATTAAGTATGCCATTACCAGCAGACTGTTCACACTGATGTATACTGAAGCAAGACAGTCATGTGACTGCATCACTTGGAGCTATCTAGCAGTGTTTCAGGAGCAGGACCACACATCAACCATGCCACTTCTGGCACTTCCATAACTACCTACCTAACCTATCTCCTTCTCTTTCGCACTCATATTCGGAATTTGAACCGAGACCGAGCTGCACCACATCGAGAACGCTAGCTACTTAATCTGTAGCTCATCTTAATCCCATCCAGCCACTCACCTCATCTGAGTATAGAGTCCATCTCGTTGTCCCCATCTGACGACAAACTTTTTGGACAAAATCAGGACTCACAGGATTGCTCCCAAAGAAACCCAGAATACAGAAATTTCTTCGCTGCCTCTGTGCCTGAGACCCCTTGTCCCCGCTAATGTTATCCAAAAGACGACCACGAAGCGGGTGAGTCTAGCAAGTCTATATTCTGGTTCATCTCTCCTCCACATCCAAGACCACCACAATTCATCCGACGAACCATCCATCTCCCCAGCCCCTCTCCCACATCAAAAAGAGGAAGAGGACACTCAAGATCAGTCCGTCGCCCCCACTGCACTTCTCTGACTCCTTCGCCTCCGAGGACAACCCAGGCCCCTTGTCATCTCCCCGACCGCTCCGGCCTCACAACCCGCAGCCGGTCGTATCTTCACCACGCTCCAGCAAGACTCCTTGACAACCAGCCTTCATCAAAATTATCTGACTGGACTGTTGCCTCACTTCAAAAAGCGCCGAAGGACAAATGAATCCACTTCTATAGAACAGATAATAAAGCAAAACTCTTCAACACTCTCATGTCAGCCCCTTATGGCCGCTGTTCCGTCAACACCAGCTCAGTTCCAGATGATGTCATCGCACGCACACCAGCTACACGCCTCATCAGGCAGTGCAAAAATCACCACGGCTTCAGCAACCATCTCTCACCCACATTCAATTCCATCAGCGTCAGTCGAAGCAACCATCACTGGAATTCCGGGACTCTCCACCTCTCATCAGGGTTTTCAGCAACAGCTCCAGCAGCCCACATCATACAGGGGAATCTAGACTGGGACTTCAGTGTCCCCCGCCATCCAGCTCCAGTACCAACACCAGCCAGCCACAGAAGTGGGCTCCTGGCACCTGGATGCCAGGGATGTACTATGTTCCCAATTTCTGACTACATGGCAGTCGTTCTAAATCTGGCCCTCCGTTTCAGAGGAAATGGTTTCTATCAGTACCACATTCACTTGGCCTCTGAAGTCGCTGCCCGTCTCCAACAGTTCAATGAGAACACTTACTGGGGCACTCTTGACAATGAAATCTATTGCTGCATCTTCGCTGCCCGTGCAGCCCTACCATGCTCCCTGTGTAGCACCCTGTCTCATCCGGCCTCTTCCTGCTCCATTCCCGCTCACGCTAAGCCACACCAAGCCCAAACAAGAACTTCACCTTTCTCTCGCCTATCGTCAGTGGCCCCACTAGAACCCATACCTCCAAGGCAAGCATCATCAGCGCCTACGTCTTCTTCCCCATAAACAAAAGTACAAATAAAAAAGGCAGGCCAATCATGATCCAAGGTGGTTGTTCCATCTGCAATAACTTCAGCGAGGCTGGATGTACCATGTCCACATGCCGCTTCCTCCACGTCTGCTCCTACTGCGGTGGAGGCCACACCGGCCCCATATGCCTGCACAACCCCACCTTGCAACTAGGTAAGCACCTTTCAACACCCATTAGTATCCCGTCCTTAGCAGTAGCACTCCATCCTGATCCTGCTTTTGCTCAATTCCTCATCAAAGGATTTAGAGAAGGTTTCCACCCCAGAATTTCCGCACTACCATCCTCGTCTTTTTCATGCAAAAATCTTCAGTCTGCCATTAATGAGCCAGAGTCTGTCGATCACCTGATCACCAAGGAATTCAAAGAAGGCTTCATGATTGGCCCCTTTGCTCATCCTCCATTTCCTAACTTCTGCATCAGCCCCCTCAGCGTTGCAACAAGGAAATACTCCGGAAAGAAACATCTCATTATCTATCTTTCAGCACACCACGGCAGTACCATTCCCAGCATCAATAGCTTGATTTAGAGCAAAGCCTATTCCCTTCACTACTCCACCATCAATCATGCCATCACCCTCATCAAACTCACCGGGAAAGGATTGTGGCACTCAATCTCTTGGACGATTTCCTCATCATTTCCCCTCCCTCAACGCCACCCACATCAGGTCTGGTCACACTGACTTCAGTCTTTTCAGACCTTGGGGTTCCACTGTCCGTAGAGAAAACAGAGGGCCCCTCCACATCTCAAGAGTTTCTGGGAATCACCCTCGACACAAATCTGTTCCAGGCTTCTCTCCCATTTGAAAAGCTCAACCGTATCAGCCCTCTGTGCTCCAACTTCCTCCTCACTCCATCCTGCACCAAACACCAACTTCTCTCTCTTTTAGGCCACCTCAACTTTGCCTTACATATCATTACACAAGGACGAGCCCTGTTTCCCTGGACAGTGCTAGCTGTGCCGAACTCTGTCTTTGGCTCTACCTTCTCCCCAAGTGGAATGGTATCGCTTTCTTCTACGACTACTAACTGACTCACCCACATGACATCAATCTGTACACTGCCAAGCCTCCAACACAATCTTTGTTTCATCAATAAATCATCAACATATCCCATTGATGGTGTGGTCCTTGCTAGTGAAATGATCACCGATGCACAGTCTGAAGAGACGCAATGCATTTTGGGGCGGTTGAGTATGTGCAGTAAGCTCATGGCATATACTCAGAAATTCTTGCTAATCTAATTTAAATCTGGGCATTTCTCGCGTACACAAAATCCACACGTGCAGTTGGAACGCATTACATACTCAATTTGACGCCATACTTAGTATCGTATATAGTATAGTACGTTAGTGTGCGATTCCAAAAACAGCCTTAGATTTTTATCCACAGTGTTTGTAAATCAAACATACCCTCCAGCCAATCAGAGATCAGTATTTTCTGTTACTATGATGTGACAAATAAACTCACCTTTCTCTCCATCTTACAGAGGATTTCCTGTTGTCCTCCCTCTCCTCCTCCTCCTCCTCCTTCCGCACTCAGCCCTTCTGTCCTCTCAACACCTCCTCTCCCCCTCCTCTCCTCCTCCACCTGTGTCTCCTCACCTGAGGACTAACAACAGATGAACACGTGTATTTAAAGGTTTTAAAGTTTTGACCTCTCGTATAAAGCTGTTTCTTTATGAGTGAGTCCACCTGCTTTTTAATTTGTGCACGGACACAATGATGCACGTGCACATGGTGACACAATACACAGTCCTGTGTCTATCCCTAACCCTGGTGTCACATTATTTCACTGATCTACAGGTAACACACTAAGATATGCTGCCATGCAGCAACAAAGTCAGTGAAGAAGACTGTTAGCTAGTAAACATGATGTAAACAAATGTTTTCTGACAAACAGTTTTAGTGAGAAACTTTGAATGTAAACAGAACTTTGGCTTGTTTACAAGAAAACTCTACAGAGCAGCTTTAACATGAGAGCAGATACAGAACAGAAAATATAAAGAAATCACTGAAAATACAAAAATGCAATAAAAACACAGAAACCAGTCAAATACATTTTTTATTTTACAGCAGTTAATATGAAGATGTCATGGTTTGAGGGTATATGTATAGTATTTCCCGTTTTATTTTGTAATATCCTCCTTCCCTCATGTGTCTTGTAGTTTTACTTCCTGTCTTTGTTTGCTTTTCCTGCCAGTTTTAATTGTTTGCCCTGCCCTGATTAGTTTCACCTGTGTCTCATCCTGCCCTCACCTGAGTGTATTTAGTCTGTGTGCTTCCTTCATCTCTTTGTCAGATTGTCGTTGTTTCCGCAGTGTATTGTATTATTCTATTTCTCTTGGATCTTGCTTTTGGTATTTTGGAGTTGTGGATTTTTACCTTCCTTGGATTTATTTGCTTCTGTTGGATTGCTTCCCTGATTTTGACCACTGCCTGCATGAGAATCAGTGTAAGCCTGTTTTTGTTTTATTAAATCATTGAACTGAACCTGCTCTGCCTCAGTGTCTGTATTTGGGTCCAATTCCTTGTTTCTCCTGCTACCCTGCTTGACACGTATCATAACAGCAGATTATTGACTGTGTTTTTGTTATAAAGAAATTAAAGTTTGATGATGAATAATTATATTAAAGTGTTAACAGTTTGAACATGTGTGAATAAATAGCCTACATAAAATCTACAGAAGTAACTGTTGTCAGTTTGTCGGATAATCTTTACTTTTACCATAAAACTCTGGTGACAGCTCATCGTTATTAAGGAAAGCTGCTACAAAATATTTGTTTACATTTTTAACTGTAAATTTTAAAAACGTGTAACCACATGAAAAAATACGGAAACATTTACTTTAACTACATTTATACGTTACAAGAAATGAGTAACTAATACTGGAAACTGAAGCAACATGACAGCTGTTGGTTGTCATAGTAACACAACATGACTTCCAGGAAGTGAAAACACGGTAAATAAACATTGAAACATCACAGAGATGAACCTGAATTGAACCAAAAGGAAGTTAAACACAAAAGTTTGATCATTGATCAGAGTTAGAAATGATCAAATATAAATGATTTTGTCAGGAGGAGTGAGGCCTACCGTTCAGAGGTTGGAGGTCAATCAGACGAAGAAGAAAACACGAAGAAGAGTTCAAACACAGAGCGAGAGAGACAAAGTGAGAGAGAGTGACTGTGTGTGGAGGCTGGTGCTGCCTGGCACAGCAACAGAGTGCAGCTGCTGCAACTGAAGCCGAAACACACAGAGAGCAGTGTGTCCTTTTAACACCTCCTCCTCTCCTTCACTGCCTCCTCCTCTCCTTCTCTGCCTCCTCCTCTCCTTCTCTGCCTCCTCCTCTCCTTCACTGCCTCCTCCTCTCCTTCTCCTCCTCCTCTCCTTCACTGCCTCCTCCTCTCCTTCTCCGCCTCCTCCTCTCCTTCTCTGCATCCTCCTCTCCTTCTCTGCCTCCTCCTCTCCTTCTCTGCCTCCTCCTCTCCTGCTACGCCTCCTCCTCTCCTTCACTGCCTCCTCCTCTCCTTCTCTGCCTCCTCCTCTCCTGCTACGCCTCCTCCTCTCCTTCACTGCCTCCTCCTCTCCTGCTCGCCTCCTCCTCTCCTTCACTGCCTCCTCCTCTCCTTCTCTGCCTCCTCCTCTCCTTCTCTGCATCCTCCTCTCCTTCTCTGCCTCCTCCTCTCCTTCACTGCCTCCTCCTCTCCTGCTACACCTCCTCCTCTCCTTCTATACCTCCTCCTCTCCTTCACTGCCTCCTCCTCTCCTTCTCTGCCTCCTCCTCTCCTTCACTGCCTCCTCCTCTCCTTCACTGCCTCCTCCTTTCCTTCACTACCTCCTCCTCTCCTGCTACACCTCCTCCTCTCCTGCTACACCTCCTCCTCTCCTTCACTGCCTCCTCCTTTCCTTCACTACCTCCTCCTCTCCTGCTACACCTCCTCCTCTCCTTCACTGCCTCCTCCTCTCCTTTAACACCTCCTCCTCTCCTTCTACACCTCCTCCTCTCCTGCTACACCTCCTCCTCTCCTGCTACACCTCCTCCTCTCCTTCACTGCCTCCTCCTCTCCATCCAGCTGAGTTGTATTCATACCTCCTCTCCTCTCCTCCTCCTCTCACTGCCTCCTCTCTCCTTCACTGCCTCCTCCTCTCCTTCTATACCTCCTCCTCTCCTGCTACACCTCCTCCTCTCCTGCTATACCTCCTCCTCTCCTGCTACCTCCTCCTCCTGCTATACCTCCTCCTCTCCTTCACTGCCTCCTCCTTTCCTTCACTACCTCCTCCTCTCCTGCTACACCTCCTCCTCTCCTGCTACACCTCCTCCTCTCCTTCACTGCCTCCTCCTCTCCTTTAACACCTCCTCCTCTCCTGCTACACCTCCTCCTCTCCTTCACTGCCTCCTCCTCTCCTTTAACACCTCCTCCTCTCCTGCTACACCTCCTCCTCTCCTGCTATACCTCCTCCTCTCCTTCACTACCTCCTCCTCTCCTGCTACACCTCCTCCTCTCCTTCACTACCTCCTCCTCTCCATCCAGCTGAGTTGTATTCATACAGCTCCAGTTCATAAGAGAAGTAATCTGACTGCACTTCTCCTGTAGAGCAGGAGTAGAGGAGGTGTAGAGGAGGAGTAGAGCAGGAGTAGAGCAGGAGTAGAGGAGGAGTAGTGTAGTAAGGGTTACTTAGACTTAAGTAATAACTTTGACAGCTAATCCTTTATTTATCCTTCTCTCTCTCCTCTCCTTCTCTGCCTCCTCCTCTCCTTTAACACCTCCTCCTCTCCTTCTCTGCCTCCTCCTTTCCTTCACTGCCTCCTCCTCTCCTTTAACACCTCCTCCTCTCCTGCTACACCTCCTCCTCTCCTTTAACACCTCCTCCTCTCCTGCTATACCTCCTCCTCTCTTTCCTGCCTCCTCCTCTCCTTCTGCCTCCTCCTCTCCTGCTACACCTCCTCCTCTCCTGCTACCTCCTCCTCCTCTCCTTCACTGCCTCCTCCTCTCCTTTAACACCTCCTCCTCTCCTGCTACACCTCCTCCTCCCCTGCTATACCTCCTCCTCTCCTTCACTGCCTCCTCCTTTCCTTCACTACCTCCTCCTCTCCTGCTACACCTCCTCCTCTCCTGCTATACCTCCTCCTCTCTTTCACTGCCTCCTCCTCTCCTTTAACACCTCCTCCTCTCCTGCTACACCTCCTCCTCCCCTGCTATACCTCCTCCTCTCCTTCACTACCTCCTCCTCTCCTGCTACACCTCCTCCTCCCCTGCTATACCTCCTCCTCTCCTTCACTACCTCCTCCTCTCCTGCTACACCTCCTCCTCTCCTGCTACACCTCCTCCTCTCCATCCAGCTGAGTTGTATTCATACATACATTCATACATAGCTCCAGTTCATAAGAGAAGTAATCTCACTGCACTTCTCCTGTAGAGGAGGTGTAGAGCAGGAGTAGAGCAGGAGTAGAGGAGGAGTAGAGCAGGAGTAGAGGAGGAGTAGAGGAGGAGTAGTGTAGTAAGGGTCACTTAGACTTAAGTAATAACTTCGACAGCTAATCCTTTATTTATCCTTCTCTCTCTCCTCTCCTTCTCTGCCTCCTCCTCTCCTTCACTGCCTCCTCCTCTCCTTCTCTGCCTCCTCCTTTCCTTCACTGCCTCCTCCTCTCCTTTAACACCTCCTCCTCTCCTCCTGCTACCTCCTCCTCCTCACCTCCTCCTCTCCTGCTATACCTCCTCCTCTCTTTCACTGCCTCCTCCTTTCACCTCCTCCTCTCCTGCTACACCTCCTCCTCCTCCTGCTATACCTCCTCCTCTCCTTCCTGCCTCCTCCTCTCCTTTAACACCTCCTCCTCTCCTGCTACACCTCCTCCTCTCTCCTGCTCCTCCTCCTCCTTCACTGCCTCCTCCTTTCCTTCACACCTCCTCCTCTCCTGCTCACCTCCTCTCTCTCCTCCTCCTCCTCTCTTTCCTGCCTCCTCCTCTCCTTTAACACCTCCTCCTCTCCTGCTACACCTCCTCCTCCTCCTGCTATACCTCCTCCTCTCCTTCACTACCTCCTCCTCTCCTGCTACACCTCCTCCTCTCCTTCTACCTCCTCCTCTCCTTCTACCTCCTCCTCTCCTGCTACTCCTCCTCTCCTGCTACACCTCCTCCTCTCCATCCAGCTGAGTTGTATTCATACATACATTCATACATAGCTCCAGTTCATAAGAAGTAATCTCACTGCACTTCTCCTGTCCTTTATTTATCCTTCTCTCTCTCCTCTCCTTCTCTGCCTCCTCCTCCTCTCCTTTAACACCTCCTCCTCTCCTGCTACCTCCTCCTCTCCTTCTCTGCCTCCTCCTTTCCTTCCTGCCTCCTCCTCTCCTTTAACACCTCCTCCTCTCCTGCTACACCTCCTCCTCTCCTTACACCTCCTCCTCTCCTGCTACCTCCTCCTCTCTTTCACTGCCTCCTCCTCTCCTTTAACACCTCCTCCTCTCCTTCTCTGCCTCCTCCTCTCCTGCTATACCTCCTCCTCTCCTTCACTGCCTCCTCCTCCTCCTCCTCTCCTCACCTCCTCCTCTCCTGCTACACCTCCTCCTCCTCCTGCTATACCTCCTCCTCTCTCCTTCACTGCCTCCTCCTTTCCTTCACTACCTCCTCCTCTCCTCCTCTCCTCCTCCTCTCCTGCTATACCTCCTCCTCTCCTTCACTGCCTCCTCCTCTCCTTTAACACCTCCTCCTCTCCTTCTCTGCCTCCTCCTCTCCTGCTACACCTCCTCCTCTCCTTCACTGCCTCCTCCTCTCCTTTAACACCTCCTCCTCTCCTTCACTACCTCCTCCTCTCCTGCTACCTCCTCCTCCTCTCCTTCACTACCTCCTCCTCTCCTGCTACACCTCCTCCTCTCCTGCTACACCTCCTCCTCTCCATCCAGCTGAGTTGTATTCATACATACATTCATACATAGCTCCAGTTCATAAGAGAAGTAATCTCACTGCACTTCTCTTGTAGAGGAGGTGTAGAGCAGGAGTAGAGGAGAGTAGAGGAGGAGTAGTGTAAGGGTCACTTAGACTTAAGTAATAACCCGACAGCTAATCCTTTATTTATCCTTCTCTCTCTCTCCTCTCCTTCTCTGCCTCCTCCTCCTTTAACACCTCCTCTCCTCTCCTCTCCTTCTGCCTCCTCCTCTCCTTCACTGCCTCCTCCTCTCCTTTAACACCTCCTCCTCTCCTGCTACACCTCCTCCTCTCCTTCACTACCTCCTCCTCTCTTGCTACACCTCCTCCTCTCCTTCACTGCCTCCTCCTCTCCTTTAACACCTCCTCCTCTCCTTCTCTGCCTCCTCCTCTCCTTCTACACCTCCTCCTCTCCTGCTACACCTCCTCCTCTCCTTCACTGCCTCCTCCTCTCCTGCTACACCTCCTCCTCTCCTTTAACACCTCCTCCTCTCCTGCTATACCTCCTCCTCTCCTTCACTGCCTCCTCCTCTCCTTTAACACCTCCTCCTCCTCTCTGCCTCCTCCTCCTGCTCCTCCTCCTCCTCTCCTTCCTCCTCCTCCTCTCCTTCACTGCCTCCTCCTCTCCTTCACTACCTCCTCCTCTCCTGCTACACCTCCTCCTCTCCTGCTATACCTCCTCCTCTCTTTCACTGCCTCCTCCTCTCCTTTAACACCTCCTCCTCTCCTGCTATACCTCCTCCTCTCTTTCACTGCCTCCTCCTCTCCTTTAACACCTCCTCCTCTCCTGCTACACCTCCTCCTCCCCTGCTATACCTCCTCCTCTCCTTCACTACCTCCTCCTCTCCTGCTACACCTCCTCCTCCCCTGCTATACCTCCTCCTCTCCTTCACTACCTCCTCCTCTCCTGCTACACCTCCTCCTCTCCTGCTACACCTCCTCCTCTCCATCCAGCTGAGTTGTATTCATACATACATTCATACATAGCTCCAGTTCATAAGAGAAGTAATCTCACTGCACTTCTCCTGTAGAGGAGGTGTAGAGCAGGAGTAGAGGAGGAGTAGAGGAGGAGTAGAGGAGGAGTAGTGTAGTAAGGGTCACTTAGACTTAAGTAATAACTTCGACAGCTAATCCTTTATTTATCCTTCTCTCTCTCCTCTCCTTCTCTGCCTCCTCCTCTCCTTTAACACCTCCTCCTCTCCTGCTACACCTCCTCCTCTCCTTCTCTGCCTCCTCCTTTCCTTCACTGCCTCCTCCTCTCCTTTAACACCTCCTCCTCTCCTTCTCTGCCTCCTCCTCTCCTTCTCTGCCTCCTCCTCTCCTTCTACACCTCCTCCTCTCCTGCTACACCTCCTCCTCCTCCTTCCTGCCTCCTCTCCTGCTACACCTCCTCCTCTCCTTAACACCTCCTCCTCTCCTGCTACACCTCCTCCTCTCCTTCACTGCCTCCTCCTCCTCCTCTCCTCTCCTCTCCTTTAACACCTCCTCCTCTCCTGCTACCTCCTCCTCTCCTTTAACACCTCCTCCTCTCCTCTCCTCACCTCCTCCTCTCCTGCTACACCTCCTCCTCTCCTTCCTGCCTCCTCCTCTCCTTACACCTCCTCCTCTCCTTTAACACCTCCTCCTCCTCCTTCACTGCCTCCTCCTCTCCTTCACTGCCTCCTCCTCTCCTTCTCTGCCTCCTCCTCTCCTGCTACACCTCCTCCTCCTCTCCTTCACTGCCTCCTCCTCCTTTAACACCTCCTCCTCTCCTGCTCACCTCCTCCTCTCCTTCACTGCCTCCTCCTCCTTTAACACCTCCTCCTCTCCTTCACTGCCTCCTCCTCCTCTCCTTTACACCTCCTCCTCTCCTTCACTGCCTCCTCCTCTCCTTTAACACCTCCTCCTCTCCTCTCCTCTCCTTCACTGCCTCCTCCTCTCCTTCTCCTGCCTCCTCCTTCCTGCCTCCTCCTCTCCTTCACTGCCTCCTCCTCTCCTTTAACACCTCCTCCTCTCCTTCTACACCTCCTCCTCTCCTGCTACACCTCCTCCTCTCCTGCTACACCTCCTCCTCTCCTTCACTACCTCCTCCTCTCCATCCAGCTGAGTTGTATTCATACATACATTCATACATAGCTCCAGTTCATAAGAAGTAATCTCACTGCACTTCTCCTGTAGAGCAGGAGTAGAGGAGGAGTAGAGCAGGAGTAGAGCAGGAGTAGAGCAGGAGTAGAGGAGGAGTAGTAGTAAGGGTTACTTAGACTTAAGTAATCCTTTATTTATCCTTCTCTCTCTCCTCTCCTTCACTGCCTCCTCCTCTCCTTCACTGCCTCCTCCTCTCCTTCTATACCTCCTCCTCTCCTGCTACACCTCCTCCTCTCCTGCTATACCTCCTCCTCTCCTGCTACACCTCCTCCTCTCCTGCTATACCTCCTCCTCTCCTTCACTGCCTCCTCCTTTCCTTCACTGCCTCCTCCTCTCCTGCTACACCTCCTCCTCTCCTGCTATACCTCCTCCTCTCTCCTGCCTCCTCCTCTCCTTTAACACCTCCTCCTCTCCTGCTATACCTCCTCCTCTCTTCCTGCCTCCTCCTCTCCTTTAACACCTCCTCCTCTCCTGCTACACCTCCTCCTCCCCTGCTATACCTCCTCCTCTCCTTCCTCCTCCTCCTCTCCTGCTACACCTCCTCTCTCCTGCTATACCTCCTCCTCTCCTTCCTACCTCCTCCTCTCCTGCTACACCTCCTCCTCTCCTGCCACCTCCTCCTCCTCCTCTCCATCCAGCTGAGTTGTATTCATACATACATTCATACATAGCTCCAGTTCATAAGAAGTAATCTCACTGCACTTCTCCTGTAGAGCAGGAGTAGAGCAGGAGTAGAGCAGGAGTAGAGCAGGAGTAGAGGAGGGTAGTGTAATGAGGTCACTTAGACTTAAGTAATAACCCGACAGCTAATCCTTTATTTATCCTTCTCTCTCTCCTCTCCTTCTCTGCCTCCTCCTCCTCTCCTTAACACCTCCTCCTCTCCTTCTCTGCCTCCTCCTTTCCTTCACTGCCTCCTCCTCTCCTTTAACACCTCCTCCTCTCCTGCTACACCTCCTCCTCTCCTTTAACACCTCCTCCTCTCCTGCTATACCTCCTCCTCTCTTTCACTGCCTCCTCCTCTCCTTTAACACCTCCTCCTCTCCTCCTTCACTCCTCCTCCTCTCCTTTAACCTCCTCCTCCTCCTTCACTGCCTCCTCCTCTCCTTTAACACCTCCTCCTCTCCTGCTACACCTCCTCCTCTCCTGCTATACCTCCTCCTCTCCTTCACTGCCTCCTCTCCTTCTCCTCCTCTCCTTCCTCCTCCTCCTCCTGCTACACCTCCTCCTCCTTCCTGCCTCCTCCTCTCCTGCCACCTCCTCCTCTCCTTCACCTGCCTCCTCCTCTCCTTTAACACCTCCTCCTCCTCCTCTCTCCTTCACTACCTCCTCCTCTCCTGCTACACCTCCTCCTCCCCTGCTATACCTCCTCCTCTCCTTCACTACCTCCTCCTCTCCTGCTACACCTCCTCCTCTCCTGCTACACCTCCTCCTCTCCATCCAGCTGAGTTGTATTCATACATACATTCATACATAGCTCCAGTTCATAAGAAGTAATCTCACTGCACTTCTCCTGTAGAGCAGGAGTAGAGCAGGAGTAGAGGAGGAGGAGGAGGAGGAGGAGGAGGAGGAGGAGGAGGAGGAGGAGGAGGAGGAGGAGGAGGAGGAGTAGTGTAATAAGTCACTTAGACTTAAGTAATAACCCGACAGCTAATCCTTTATTTATCCTTCTCTCTCCTCTCCTCTCCTCCTCTGCCTCCTCCTCTCCTGCTACACCTCCTCCTCTCCTTTAACACCTCCTCCTCTCCTGCTACACCTCCTCCTCTCCTTCTCTGCCTCCTCCTTTCCTTCACTGCCTCCTCCTCTCCTTTAACACCTCCTCCTCTCCTGCTACACCTCCTCCTCTCCTGCTATACCTCCTCTCCTTCACTGCCTCCTCCTCTCCTTTAACACCTCCTCCTCTCCTGCTACACCTCCTCCTCTCCTTCACTGCCTCCTCCTCTCCTTCACTGCCTCCTCCTTTCCTTTAACACCTCCTCCTCTCCTGCTACACCTCCTCCTTTCCTTTAACACCTCCTCCTCTCCTTCACTGCCTCCTCCTTTCCTTCACTGCCTCCTCCTTTCCTTTAACACCTCCTCCTCTCCTTCACTGCCTCCTCCTCTCCTTTAACACCTCCTCCTCTCCTGCTACACCTCCTCCTCTCCTTCACTGCCTCCTCCTTTCCTTCACTGCCTCCTCCTTTCCTTTAACACCTCCTCCTCTCCTTCACTGCCTCCTCCTTTCCTTTAACACCTCCTCCTCTCCTTCACTGCCTCCTCCTCTCCTTCACTGCCTCCTCCTTTCCTTTAACACCTCCTCCTCTCCTGCTACACCTCCTCCTCTCCTTCACTGCCTCCTCCTCTCCTGCTACACCTCCTCCTCTCCTTCACTGCCTCCTCCTTTCCTTTAACACCTCCTCCTCTCCTGCTACACCTCCTCCTCTCCTTCACTGCCTCCTCCTCTCCTTCACTGCCTCCTCCTCTCCTGCTACACCTCCTCCTCTCCTGCTACACCTCCTCCTCTCCTTCACTGCCTCCTCCTCTCCTGCTACACCTCCTCCTCTCCTGCTACACCTCCTCCTCTCCTTCACTGCCTCCTCCTCTCCTTCACTGCCTCCTCCTCTCCTTTAACACCTCCTCCTCTCCTGCTACACCTCCTCCTCTCCTTCACTGCCTCCTCCTCTCCTACACCTCCTCCTCTCCTCTCCTGCCACCTCCTCCTCTCCTTCACTGCCTCCTCCTCTCCTTCTACACCTCCTCCTCTCCTTCACTGCCTCCTCCTCTCCTTCACTGCCTCCTCCTCTCCTGCTACACCTCCTCCTCTCCTTCACTGCCTCCTCCTCTCCTGCTACACCTCCTCCTCTCCTTCACTGCCTCCTCCTCTCCTTCACTGCCTCCTCCTCTCCTTCCTCCTCCTCCTCCTCCTCCTCTCCTGCTACACCTCCTCCTCTCCTTCTGCCTCCTCCTCCTCCTGCCACCTCCTCCTCTCCTGCTATACCTCCTCCTCCTCCTCCTCTCCTCTCCTTCTACCTCCTCCTCCTCTCCTGCTACACCTCCTCCTCCTTCCTGCCTCCTCCTCCTCCTCCTCTCCTCCTCTCTCCTTCACCTCCTCCTCCTCTCTCCTTCACTCCTCCTCTCCTGCTCCTCCTCCTTTCCTCCTCCTCCTCTCCTCTCCTCCTCCTCCTCTCCTCTCCTCCTCTCCTTCACCTCCTCCTTTCCTTCCTCCTCCTCTCCTCTCCTGCCTCCTCCTCTCCTCTCCTCCTCTCCTCTCCTTTACACCTCCTCTCCTTCTCCTCCTCCTCTCCTGCTACACCTCCTCCTCCTCCTCCTCCTCCTCTCCTCTCCTCCTCCTCCTTTCCTTAACACCTCCTCCTCTCCTCCTGCCACCTCCTCCTCTCTCCTTCACTGCCTCCTCCTCTCCTTTAACACCTCCTCCTCTCCTGCTACCTCCTCCTCTCCTCCTGCCTCCTCCTCCTCTCCTGCTCACCTCCTCCTCTCCTGCTACACCTCCTCCTTCCTCCTCCTCCTTCCTGCCTCCTCCTCTCCTGCTACCTCCTCCTCCTCCTCCTGCACCTCCTCCTCTCCTGCACCTCCTCCTCTCCTGCCACACCTCCTCCTCTCCTTCACTGCCTCCTCCTCTCCTTCACTGCCTCCTCCTCCTCCTGCCTCCTCTCTCCTTCACCTCCTCCTCTCCTCTCCTTCACCTCCTCCTCTCCTGCACCTCCTCCTCTCCTGCCTCCTCCTCCTTCACTGCCTCCTCCTCTCCTTTAACACCTCCTCCTCTCCTGCTACACCTCCTCCTCTCCTTCACTGCCTCCTCCTCTCCTTCACCTCCTCCTCCTCTCCTCTCCTCCTCCTCCTCTCTCCTTCACTGCCTCCTCCTCTCCTTTAACACCTCCTCCTCTCCTGCTACACCTCCTCTCCTGCTACACCTCCTCCTCTCTCCTTCACACCTCCTCCTCTCCTTCACCTCCTCCTCTCCTTCTACACCTCCTCCTCTCTCCTTCACTGCCTCCTCCTCTCCTTTAACACCTCCTCCTCCTCTCCTTCTCTGCCTCCTCCTCTCCTTCACTGCCTCCTCCTCTCCTGCTACACCTCCTCCTCTCCTTCACTGCCTCCTCCTTTCCTTTAACACCTCCTCCTCTCCTTCACCTCCTCCTCCTCCTCCTCCTCTCCTCCTCCTCTCCTTCCTGCCTCCTCCTCTCCTTTAACACCTCCTCCTCTCCTGCTACACCTCCTCCTCTCCTTCTGCCTCCTCCTCTCCTTCCTGCCTCCTCCTCTCCTTCACCTCCTCCTCCTCCTCTCCTCCTCTCCTTCACTGCCTCCTCCTCTCCTGCACCTCCTCCTCTCCTTCACTGCCTCCTCTCCTGCTACACCTCCTCCTCTCCTGCTACACCTCCTCCTCTCCTGCTACACCTCCTCCTCTCCTTCACTGCCTCCTCCTCTCCTTCACTGCCTCCTCCTCTCCTGCTACACCTCCTCCTCTCCTTCACTGCCTCCTCCTCTCCTTCACTGCCTCCTCCTCTCCTGCTACACCTCCTCCTCTCCTCCTCTCCTTCCTGCCTCCTCCTCTCCTTCACTGCCTCCTCCTCTCCTGCACCTCCTCCTCTCCTGCTCCTCCTCCTCCTCTCCTTCCTGCCTCCTCCTCTCCTTCACTGCCTCCTCTCTCCTGCTCACCTCCTCCTCTCCTGCTACACCTCCTCCTCTCCTTCACTGCCTCCTCCTCTCCTTCACTGCCTCCTCCTTTCCTTTAACACCTCCTCCTCTCCTGCTACACCTCCTCCTCCTCCTGCCTCCTCTCCTCTCCTTCACTGCCTCCTCCTCTCCTTCACTGCCTCCTCCTCTCCTTCTACACCTCCTCCTCTCCTGCTACACCTCCTCCTCTCCTTCACTGCCTCCTCCTCTCCTTTAACACCTCCTCCTCTCCTTCTACACCTCCTCCTCTCCTTCACTGCCTCCTCCTCTCCTTCACTGCCTCCTCCTCTCCTGCTACACCTCCTCCTCTCCTGCTACCTCCTCCTCTCCTTCACTGCCTCCTCCTCTCCTACACCTCCTCCTCTCCTTTAACACCTCCTCCTCTCCTGCTACACCTCCTCCTCTCCTTCCTGCCTCCTCCTCTCCTTTAACACCTCCTCCTCCTCCTCCTCCTCTCCTCCTCTCCTGCTACACCTCCTCCTCTCCTTCCTGCCTCCTCCTTTCCTTAACACCTCCTCCTCTCCTGCTACACCTCCTCCTCTCCTGCTACCTCCTCCTCTCCTTCACTGCCTCCTCCTTTCCTTCCTGCCTCCTCCTTTCCTTTAACACCTCCTCCTCTCCTTCACTGCCTCCTCCTCTCCTCTCCTTTAACACCTCCTCCTCTCCTTCACCTCCTCCTCTCCTGCTACCTCCTCCTCCTCTCCTGCCTCCTCCTCCTCTCCTTCCTCCTCCTCTCCTTCCTGCCTCCTCCTTTCCTTTAACACCTCCTCCTCTCCTGCTACACCTCCTCCTCTCCTTCACTGCCTCCTCCTTTCCTTTAACACCTCCTCCTCTCCTTCACTGCCTCCTCTCTCCTTCACCTCCTCCTCTCCTTCACTGCCTCCTCCTCTCCTTTAACACCTCCTCCTCTCCTCTCCTCACCTCCTCCTCTCCTGCTACCTCCTCCTCTCCTTCACTGCCTCCTCCTCTCCTCCTCCTTTCCTTTAACACCTCCTCCTCTCCTGCTACCTCCTCCTCTCCTTCACTGCCTCCTCCTTTCCTTAACACCTCCTCTCCTCCTCCTCTCCACCTCCTCCTCTCCTGCTACACCTCCTCCTCTCCTTCACTGCCTCCTCCTCTCCTTCACTGCCTCCTCCTTTCCTTTAACACCTCCTCCTCTCCTGCTACACCTCCTCCTCTCCTTCACTGCCTCCTCCTTTCCTTTAACACCTCCTCCTCTCCTTCACTGCCTCCTCCTTTCCTTTAACACCTCCTCTCTCCTGCTACCTCCTCCTCTCCTTCACTGCCTCCTCCTTTCCTTTAACACCTCCTCTCTCCTTTAACACCTCCTCCTCTCCTTCACTGCCTCCTCCTCTCCTCTCCTGCCACCTCCTCCTCTCCTGCTCCTCCTCCTCCTCTCCTTCCTCCTCCTCTCCTGCTACACCTCCTCCTCTCCTCACCTCCTCCTCTCCTTCACTGCCTCCTCCTTTCCTTTAACACCTCCTCTCCTTCACTGCCTCCTCCTCTCCTTTAACACCTCCTCCTCTCCTTCACTGCCTCCTCCTTTCCTTTAACACCTCCTCCTCTCCTTCACTGCCTCCTCCTCTCCTTCACCTCCTCCTCTCCTGCTACACCTCCTCCTCTCCTTCACTGCCTCCTCCTCTCCTGCTACACCTCCTCCTCCTCCTCCTGCTACCTCCTCCTCTCCTGCTACACCTCCTCCTCTCCTTCAACACCTCCTCCTCTCCTGCTACACCTCCTCCTCTCCTTAACACCTCCTCCTCTCCTGCTACACCTCCTCCTCTCCTTCACTGCCTCCTCCTCTCCTTCACTGCCTCCTCCTCTCCTTAACACCTCCTCCTCCTGCTACACCTCCTCCTCTCCTGCTAATCCTTTATTTATCCTTCTCTGTTTACTGTACATTAACTCATTTATTGGCCGGATATTTAGCACCTCCTCCTCTCCTTCACTGCCTCCTCCTTTCCTTTAACTCACCTGACGCGACCGCACCTGAGCTGAACTTCCTCACAACAACAATAACAACAACAGAAGAAGAAGACCGACGCACAGAGGAGGATCAGATCATCACGGCGAGTCTTTAACTTTCATCTTTAAACTCAGAATCATTTTAATCTGAGTTTGATCTCAGGTTAGTTTTAGTCTGACTTCTGTGTGCAGCTGTTAGCTGTTAGCATGTTAGCTCCTGTTTCTTCTCTACCACTGAATATTGATCAGTTTTCTTCTGATCAGTGATCAGCAACATAATCGTGTAGATAATGACGTGTAAAAGTCAACCAGACACCATTTTAACTCGAATTTGTTTTGATTCTGATGTTTAATCTGAACACGTCACAGCCGCCATGTTGAAGTCAGCTGACCTCACCTGCAGCTCACCTGCAGCTCACCTGCAGCCGTGTTTCTGTTTGACATGAAGGTGAAATAGATTAAATTAAACCTTGTCATTGTACAGATTATTATTATTATTACAATGATCATGAACATTGTTATTTTATTATCATTGTTAATTAAATCCAGTTTAATATCTCAGAAATCAGTGGAGTTAGTGACATATTATATTATATTATATTATATTATATTATATTATATTAAAATAACCAGCGATGATGAACTTTACTCGCCTCTTCTCGTTGGCATTCAATTCTAGTTGAACTCGACACCTTGATTTCATTGTTCTTTGATTATGTTGGTTTCTTTTCTTTTGTGTTTGTTGATTTGGTATTTTATCCCGTTCAGCACTTTGGTCAACTGGTTGTTTTAAATGTATAAATGTATGTAACTATAATATAAACAGTATATAGTTACAGCGCCTTGTTCTGACAGGTGAACTAGAAACAGATAAATATACTCTGAGGCCAAAAGTATGTGGACAGCTCTGTATATATTCACAACCAGTTACAGTGAAATGTGAACAACTGATCTGAGATCTGTTCGTTGAACCAGCGAGGTTTCCTTAAAGTGCAGACTGTATTTATAATTTCCATAACTACAATCTTTCAATACTAACAGACGCTGAGACGTAGGTTTGGGTTCAGGTTTAGGCGACTCGGGAATCTCAGGGTCTTGTTCCCCAGTGAGGATCAGATCTCCCGGTGATGTGGACTCTGCATCAGACTGTGGCTGTTCAGAGGGAGCTGATCCTGAAGGTGAAGCTCTGGCCGATCTACGTCCCCACTTATATCTAGAAGGCTTTTTGGGGTGCCTCCAAAAGTCTAATGGTTAACGCACATACCACATGACCACATGACCACATGACCACAGTTCGATTCCCTTTGGTTCCCTTTGCATTTGTTGGGGACTGTTTGAAGCAGCTCCTGAGCTTCCTGTGTTTGTCTCACTGTTGGTGGCATCGACGTGCTGCAACAGACTGACATGTTTAGTGTCACTTCCACTGCTGCTCAGCACCATCAGCACCATCAGCACCATCAGCACCATCTGATGAACTGAAACTGTCTCTGTTCTCTCTGACAGACAGACGGCAGACATGTCTCTGCTGACAGACGATCGGCCAGAAGATGCCCAATGCCCGACAGGAAGTACCAAGATGGTTGACAGTGGAGGGACGAAGACGAGACAGACCGAGGGAGAGGACGAGGTGCTGAGGTCCGCCATGATGGAGCCCAGAACCCTGCAGTGGCCCGGAGACAGACAGACAGGTGGACTGACAGGTAAAGGGGACAGGATGAGTTTGAGGTCAGACATTTCTCGTGAGGCAGCGAGTTGGACAGAAAGTGAGAGAACTGATGGCAGAGGAGAGAAGGCGAGGAGGAGGAGGAGGAGGAGGAGGAGGCAGGGCTGAGGACACACCTGGAGGAGGAGGAGGAGCCTGTAGAGAACCACCTGCCAGAGAAAGCAGCTCAGGTGTTCAGTCCAGCAGTGACCGTCCTGCAATCCCCTTCCTCACCCAGAGAGAGTGAGGCATTCTGGGAAATGAAGTCAGAAAAGAGCCCCTTCCTGTGTCCCCGAGGAGTCCCTCAGGACTACAACCAACATGGCTACCAGTACGACTGGACCGAGGACAGGCAACCTGCTCTATGTAAATATACCTGTCCTCACCTCCTTTGTCTGTCTCTCTCTCTCTCTCTCTCTCTCTCTCTCTCTCTCTCTCTCTCTCTCTCTCTCTCTCTCTCTCTCTCTCTCTCTCTCTCTCTCTCTCTCTCTCTCTCTCTCTCTCTCTCTCTCTCTCTCTCTCTCTCTCTCTCTCTCTCTCTCTCTCTCTCTCTCTCTCTCTCTCTCTCTCTCTCTCTCTCTCTCTCTCTCTCTCTCTCTCTCTCTCTCTCTCTCTCTCTCTCTCTCTCTCTCTCTCTCTCTCTCTCTCTCTCTCTCTCTCTCTCTCTCTCTCTCTCTCTCTCTCTCTCTCTCTCTCTCTCTCTCTCTCTCTCTCTCTCTCTCTCTCTCTCTCTCTCTCTCTCTCTCTCTCTCTCTCTCTCTCTCTCTCTCTCTCTCTCTCTCTCTCTCTCTCTCTCTCTCTCTCTCTCTCTCTCTCTCTCTCTCTCTCTCTCTCTCTCTCTCTCTCTCTCTCTCTCTCTCTCTCTCTCTCTCTCTCTCTCTCTCTCTCTCTCTCTCTCTCTCTCTCTCTCTCTCTCTCTCTCTCTCTCTCTCTCTCTCTCTCTCTCTCTCTCTCTCTCTCTCTCTCTCTCTCTCTCTCTCTCTCTCTCTCTCTCTCTCTCTCTCTCTCTCTCTCTCTCTCTCTCTCTCTCTCTCTCTCTCTCTCTCTCTCTCTCTCTCTCTCTCTCTCTCTCTCTCTCTCTCTCTCTCTCTCTCTCTCTCTCTCTCTCTCTCTCTCTCTCTCTCTCTCTCTCTCTCTCTCTCTCTCTCTCTCTCTCTCTCTCTCTCTCTCTCTCTCTCTCTCTCTCTCTCTCTCTCTCTCTCTCTCTCTCTCTCTCTCTCTCTCTCTCTCTCTCTCTCTCTCTCTCTCTCTCTCTCTCTCTCAGGTGGGAGGGCTTTGACCTGTCTGTCTGTCTCTCTGACCTGTCTCTCTCTCTCTCTCTCTCTCTCTCTCTCTCTCTCTCTCTCTCTCTCTCTCTCTCTCTCTCTCTCTCTCTCTCTCTCTCTCTCTCTCTCTCTCTCTCTCTCTCTCTCTCTCTCTCTCTCTCTCTCTCAGGTGGGAGGGCTTTGACCTGTCTGTCTGTCTCTGACTCCTCTCCTTCCTGCCTCCTCCTCCTTTCCTTTAACACCTCCTCCTCTCCTGCTACACCTCCTCCTCTCCTTCACTGCCTCCTCCTTTCCTTTAACACCTCCTCCTCTCCTTCACTGCCTCCTTCTTTCCTTTAACACCTCCTCCTCTCCTTCACTGCCTCCTCCTTTCCTTTAACACCTCCTCCTCTCCTGCTACACCTCCTCCTCTCCTGCTACACCTCCTCCTCTCCTTCACTGCCTCCTCCTCTCCTTCACTGCCTCCTCCTTTCCTTTAACACCTCCTCCTCTCCTGCTACACCTCCTCCTCTCCTTCACTGCCTCCTCCTTTCCTTTAACACCTCCTCTTCTCCTTTAACACCTCCTCCTCTCCTGCTACACCTCCTCCTCTCCTTCTTAACACCTCCTCCTCCTCCTGCTACACCTCCTCCTCCTCCTGCCTCCTCCTCCTCTCCTCACCTCCTCCTCTCCTTGCCTCCTCCTTTCCTTCCTGCCTCCTCCTTTCCTTTAACACCTCCTCCTCTCCTTCACTGCCTCCTCCTTTCCTTTAACACCTCCTCTTCTCCTTTAACACCTCCTCCTCTCCTTCACTGCCTCCTCCTTTCCTTTAACACCTCCTCTTCTCCTTTAACACCTCCTCCTCTCCTTCACTGCCTCCTCCTCTCCTGCTACACCTCCTCCTCTCCTGCTACACCTCCTCCTTTCCTTTAACACCTCCTCCTCTCCTGCTACACCTCCTCCTCTCCTGCTACACCTCCTCCTCTCCTTCACTGCCTCCTCCTTTCCTTTAACACCTCCTCCTCTCCTGCTACACCTCCTCCTCTCCTTCACTGCCTCCTCCTCCTCTCCTGCCACCTCCTCTCCTCCTTTAACACCTCCTCCTCTCCTGCTACCTCCTCCTCTCCTTCACTGCCTCCTCCTCTCCTGCTACACCTCCTCCTCTCCTTTAACACCTCCTCCTCTCCTGCTACACCTCCTCCTCTCCTTCACTGCCTCCTCCTCTCCTTCTACCTCCTCCTCCTCCTGCTACACCTCCTCCTCTCCTTCACTGCCTCCTCCTTTCCTTTAACACCTCCTCCTCTCCTTCACTGCCTCCTCCTTTCCTTTAACACCTCCTCCTCTCCTGCACCTCCTCCTCCTCCTTCACTGCCTCCTCCTCTCCTGCACACCTCCTCCTCTCCTGCACACCTCCTCCTCTCCTGCTACACCTCCTCTTCTCCTTTAACACCTCCTCCTCTCCTGCTACACCTCCTCCTCTCCTTTAACACCTCCTCCTCTCCTGCACACCTCCTCCTCTCCTGCTACACCTCCTCCTCTCTGCTACACCTCCTCCTCCTGCTACACCTCCTCCTCTCCTGCTGCACCTCCTCCTCTCCTGCTGCACCTCCTCCTCTCCTGACCTCCTCTTCTCCTTCCTCCTCTCCTCTCCTGCCTCCTCCTCCTCTCCTGCTACCTCCTCCTCTCCTTCACTGCCTCCTCCTCTCCTGCTACCTCCTCCTCTCCTTTAACCTCCTCCTCTCCTTCCACTGCCTCCTCCTCTCCTCTCCACCTCCTCCTCCTCCTCCTCTCCTCTCCTGCTACACTCCTCCTCTCCTGCCTCCTCCTCTCCTTCCTGCCTCCTCCTCTCCTGCTAATCCTTTATTTATCCTTCTCTGTTTACTTTTAATACTTCAGTTCTTTGACTGAAGGTGTAGTTTTTAAAAATTCAAACGTGTCACAGAGTGTTTTAAACTGTGTTTCAGTACATTAACTCATTTATTGGCCGGATATTTAAGCGGCCGCACTCTTTTCCTTTAAGAGGACTTTTCCTTTAACTCACCTGACGCGACCGCACCTGAGCTGAACTTCCGGAGAGTTTCACAACAACAATAACAACAACAGAAGAAGAAGACCGACGCACAGAGGAGGATCAGATCATCACGGCGAGTCTTTAACTTTCATCTTTAAACTCAGAATCATTTTAATCTGAGTTTGATCTCAGGTTAGTTTTAGTCTGACTTCTGTGTGCAGCTGTTAGCTGTTAGCATGTTAGCTCGGAGCTGTTTCTTCTCTACCACTGAATATTGATCAGTTTTCTTCTGATCAGTGATCAGCAACATAATCGTGTAGATAATGACGTGTAAAAGTCAACCAGACACCATTTTAACTCGAATTTGTTTTGATTCTGATGTTTAATCTGAACACGTCACAGCCGCCATGTTGAAGTCAGCTGACCTCACCTGCAGCTCACCTGCAGCCGTGTTTCTGTTTGACATGAAGGTGAAATAGATTAAATTAAACCTTGTCATTGTACAGATTATTATTATTATTACAATGATCATGAACATTGTTATTTTTATTATCATTGTTAATTAAATCCAGTTTAATATCTCAGAAATCAGTGGAGTTAGTGACATATTATATTATATTATATTATATTATATTATATTATATTAAATAACCAGCGATGATGAACTTTTACTCGCCTCTTCTCGTTGGCATTCAATTCTAGTTGAACTCGACACCTTGATTTCATTGTTCTTTGATTATGTTGGTTTTCTTTTCTTTTGTGTTTGTTGATTTGGTATTTTATCCCGTTCAGCACTTTGGTCAACTGGTTGTTTTAAATGTGCAATATAAATGTATGTAACTATAATATAAACAGTATATAGTTACAGCGCCTTGTTCTGACAGGTGAACTAGAAACAGATAAATATACTCTGAGGCCAAAAGTATGTGGACAGCTCTGTATATATTCACAACCAGTTACAGTGAAATGTGAACAACTGATCTGAGATCTGTTCGTTGAACCAGCGAGGTTTCCTTAAAGTGCAGACTGTATTTATAATTTCCATAACTACAATCTTTCAATACTAGCAGACGCTGAGACGTAGGTTTGGGTTCAGGTTTAGGCGACTCGGGTATCTCAGGGTCTTGTTCCCCAGTGAGGATCAGATCTCCCGGTGATGTGGACTCTGCATCAGACTGTGGCTGTTCAGAGGGAGCTGATCCTGAAGGTGAAGCTCTGGCCGATCTACGTCCCCACTTATATCTAGAAGGCTTTTTGGGGTGCCTCCAAAAGTCTAATGGTTAACGCACATACCACATGACCACATGACCACATGACCACAGTTCGATTCCCTTTGGTTCCCTTTGCATTTGTTGGGGACTGTTTGAAGCAGCTCCTGAGCTTCCTGTGTTTGTCTCACTGTTGGTGGCATCGACGTGCTGCAACTGACTGACATGTTTAGTGTCACTTCCACTGCTGCTCAGCACCATCAGCACCATCAGCACCATCTGATGAACTGAAACTGTCTCTGTTCTCTCTGACAGACAGACGGCAGACATGTCTCTGCTGACAGACGATCGGCCAGAAGATGCCCAATGCCCGACAGGAAGTACCAAGATGGTTGACAGTGGAGGGACGAAGACGAGACAGACCGAGGGAGAGGACGAGGTGCTGAGGTCCGCCATGATGGAGCCCAGAACCCTGCAGTGGCCCGGAGACAGACAGACAGGTGGACTGACAGGTAAAGGGGACAGGATGAGTTTGAGGTCAGACATTTCTCTACGTGAGGCAGCGAGTTGGACAGAAAGTGAGAGAGAACTGATGGCAGAGGGAGAGAAGACGGGGGGAGGAGGTGAAGAGGAGGAGGCAGGGCTGAGGACACACCTGGAGGAGGAGGAGGAGCCTGTAGAGAACCACCTGCCAGAGAAAGCAGCTCAGGTGTTCAGTCCAGCAGTGACCGTCCTGCAATCCCCTTCCTCACCCAGAGAGAGTGAGGCATTCTGGGAAATGAAGTCAGAAAAGAGCCCCTTCCTGTGTCCCCGAGGAGTCCCTCAGGACTACAACCAACATGGCTACCAGTACGACTGGACCGAGGACAGGCAACCTGCTCTATGTAAATATACCTGTCCTCACCTCCTTTGTCTGTCTCTCTGACCTGTCTCTCTCTCTCTCAGGTGGGCAGGGCTTTGACCTGTCTGTCTCTCTGACCTGTCTCTCTCTCTCTCCGGTGGGGAGGGCTTTGACCTGTCTGTCTCTCTGACCTGTCTCTCTCTCTCTCTCAGGTGGGGAGGGCTTTGACCTGTCTGTCTGTCTCTGTCTCTCGGCTGGGTTGGGTTTTAACCTGTCTTTCTCTCGGGTGGGCGGAGTTTTACCTGTCTCTCTCTCTCAGGTGGACGGTGCTGTCCCAGCAGAGACGTCCTGAAGGTGATGACATCCCTGATGACATCAGCACTCTTCTTCCCCTTCCTGGTGTGGGGGGGGTTTGTCTTCCTGCCGTTTGATGCCCCCCTGCTGGACGGCGCCCCCCTGAGACTCGTCTACACGCTGCGCTGCTCCGTGTTCGCTGCCGCCCCCATAGTCCTCGGTGAGTACGACTCCACTGAAGTAGAAGAGACGCAGCAGCTCTTCCTGAATCTGGCGTCAACAACTGTTTCCATGGCTACGATGTCTCACCTGTCTGTCTCTCAGGTTGGCTGGTTCTGGGTGTCAGTCGGCTCAGGTCAGGTGTTATGCGGCCTCTGTTTGACGAGGAGGTGAAGGAGGCGGAGCCTCAGGAGGTCACCGTCCATCGGAGCTTCGTCTCTGACTCCGCCTCCCTGTTCCTGATCTACTTCCTGCAGCTGGTCGTCATGGCGATGTACCTGAGCCAGGAGCAGCTGAAGCTCGTCCCTCTGCTGACCGTCGTCTTCACATTCGGACGGTGAGATTTAAACAAACTGTGGAACCGAAAATGTTCTAATAATAGTACAAATGATTCCGATATTATACATTATATTCAGGTGTTTAACAGGGCGATGATGAATAAAGTCTGATGAATAAAGTCTGTCATCTGCCTGTCTGTCTGCCTGCCTGTCTGTCTCTCTGAGACAGACAGGTAGGCGGGTAGGCAGGCAGACAGGCAGGCAAGTCACTGGGAAAGCTGCGGATGCTTTTGCTGTTGTCCGGCTATAATGCGGGTTCAGACAGGAGGCGGAAGTGCTGCGGCGCCGCGCGCGTCCTTTCGGCGCCCGTGGTAACCAGTTGGGCTCTTCAGACAGGACGCGCCGTCCAGCTCGCGACCTGCAGCGATAGTATTGATAATCACTGATAATCTATTATTAATGATATAAATGATCTGATTCTGATAAGAAGACAGACAGGCAGACAGACAGGTAGGCAGACAGACAGACAGACAGGTAGGCAGGCAGACAGACAGAGAGAGAGACAGGCAGACAGACAGGCAGACAGACAGAGAGAGAGACAGGCAGACAGACAGAGAGAGAGACAGGCAGACAGACAGAGAGACAGGCAGACAGACAGAGAGAGAGACAGACAGAGAGACAGACAGACAGACAGGCAGGCAGACAGACAGGCAGACAGACAGACAGACAGACAGACAGGCAGACAGACAGACAGGTAGGCAGGCAGACAGACAGGTAGGCAGGTAGGCAGGCAGGCAGGCAGACAGAGAGAGAGACAGGCAGACAGACAGAGAGACAGGCAGACAGACAGAGAGAGAGACAGACAGAGAGACAGACAGACAGACAGGCAGGCAGACAGGCAGACAGAGAGACAGACAGGCAGACAGACAGAGAGACAGACAGACAGACAGGCAGGCAGACAGAGAGAGAGACAGGCAGAGAGACAGACAGACAGGCAGACAGGCAGACAGACAGAGAGAGAGACAGGCAGACAGACAGGCAGGCAGACAGAGAGAGAGACAGGCAGAGAGACAGACAGACAGACAGAGAGAGAGACAGGCAGACAGACAGACAGACAGACAGGAACGTCTGAACGTTGCTTTGTGTCTCCAGGCTGGTTTACTGGGCGGCCGCAGCTTTCGGCAGCAGCGTTCGTGGTTTTGGTTTCGGCCTCTCCTTCCTGCCGAGTCTCGCCATGATGGCTGCTAACATCTACTTCATCTTCACGGTGGAGGCGGCGGGGTCCATCTTCAGCCTCCCGCCTCCTCCCGAGGAGGCGATGACTCCACCCGCCGGCAGACAGAGGTTCTGGGGATGAGAGCTGATCAGTAATCAATAACCTTCCTGTCTGGCTGAAATATTTCGGATCAATTTTGTTTTTAAAACTTTTAATGAAACTTTGATAGAAAAAATAAAAGATCAAATAAAAATGTTTGTTTTATTCTTTAAAAATGTTTAAAGTTAGTTTACAGAATCAGATAGCCCCGCCCACGTTCTTTAACCACGCCCACGTTCTTTAACCACGCCCACGTTCTTTGACCACATCTGACGCGTTTAATTCATTTTTGTTAACATTTTCAGCAGAAACTGTTTTTTTGTTTTGTTTTAGTCTCTTTGAAGCAGTTTGTCGAAATATTTAGCTATTGAACTTCTTCCTGTTTACTTCCTGTTCAGTCTGTGTTTCAACATTTTATTTTGTAAATCAGTTTTATGATCATTAATTAATTAAATGTTTCATGCTCAATTTATAAAAAACGTCTGTTTGTTTGTTTTTCAGAATCACAATCAGAAATACTTTATTGATCCCGAAGAAACTCTTTGTTACAGCAGTTTCACATTTCACAATAAAAGCATGGACTTCAGTTTCAGTTTCAGTTTCAGTTTCAGTTTCAGTTTCAGTTTCAGTTTCAGTTTCAGTTTCAGTTTCAGTTTCAGTTTCAGTTTCAGGCAGACAGACAGGCGGCAGACATGTCTCTGCTGACCGTCGTCTTCACATTCGGACGGTGAG
>CM050856.1:0-47500 GCA_027580175.1 Siniperca scherzeri | reverse complement strand
AACAGCTCTCTTCTCGTCTGAATAACTTATTGATTTTGATGTTAATAAATCAATGATTACATACATGATCTAACAAACACACCTGAAAGGACAGTCACGCAGGTGTACAGGTGTTTTATAGTTTTACCTTCAACCTTCACAGAGTTTCGATGTTTCATCATATATTTTGACCTGTCAATCAACCTGCTAAAGCGTCATTAATGTTATTAGTTTATTTAGTTATTTATTATTATTTATTAGAGTTTTACCTGCGTGGACGAGTCAAAAGAACTGAGAGTCTGATTAACTCGGAACAATAAAGAGAAAACATGTACAGGAAGTTCATATAGGCGACAAAATAAAAACAGGTGATCATATATCAAACACATCAGTCAGAAATAGAAATCTGACCTGAGGTCCGTTTCAGCGAACATGAGCTGTGACCAGTTTGAGTCTGATTAAAGGCTTTTGTTTCATTTCCTGTCATCTCTCCTGTCTCTCATAAACACTTAGAATGACCAAAATAATACTTATTCATAAAAGGAGGCGCAGAACAGCAACTCTTATTGTGAAAAGAGTCGAACAAAGTGAGCAGTGAGTTCAGCTGCATGTATTAAATATAAAACACTGTTTCACACAGCATGCTGTAGATCTGCAGTCAGCTCAGACTGTAAACACCTGAACTCGGATCAGCTGATTGTAATCAGATCATCTTGGGTTCAAGTCCTTTGTGAGAAATGAAATGTGAATTTTCTTTGTATCGTGTGTGCAGAAAATTAACGTACAAGATGCAAAATGATATTAAAATAACTGAAGTATCAAACCCTGATTTATTTCATATTCATTCAACCTTTATTTAAACAGGGAATACAGGGCAATAACTGAAATTAAGAAAGACTACAAGAATAGCATGAGAATGAATTTATTTTATAGCAAGACAATAAGATAAAACTAAAGTTCTTTATCAGTGTGGTTCTGTTACTTAGTTTGTTGTAGTGAAATCAATTAACAGGCTCCATATGATACAGTTTAATAACTTTATTTATAATAACAGATTTCACTGAGTCTGTTTCTTTAATTTTCTTTAAGTGACATTTAAAAAGAAACAAAGATGAGAAAGTTTCTTATGAGTCATCAGTCACAGTTATCGACTTCATTTTAACTGCAGAGTTTTATATTTTGACTGAAAACTGCAGAAAGTTTAGGCTGAAACGAATCTGAGTTCAGATGTCAGCCTGTGATTCGTGCTCAGCAGTAAAGAGGAACATTCAGAGAGGAAGTTTAGAGAAAAAACTCACACAGCCTGGGTTTTTAGGCAGGGCTTTTATTTTGAAGGCTCAGCTGAGGTGCCTGCAGGTAGACTCTGCAGACAGACACTCGGTGTTTGTCAGAGAAGTTTGTGTTGACAGAAGTCTGCACAGGCTGAAGGAGGTTCTGAACAGAAGGAAACAGTTTGTTTCTACAGAATCGACACGTTTAAACAGAGTTTTAAAGTAAAATCGAGTGTTTTCTCTATGGAGTCTCTGCCTGTGAGGAGGAAGTCCTGTCTGCTGCGGCTCAGAGAAAACTGTCCGTTCAGGAAGCTCCGCAGACAAACATACGGTCAGTTTACTCATGTTTAAATAAAGTTTAATTAGACTATAATATCCCGTTTGTGTCTGTTGATGTTCAGATTATTAAAACATTCAAACTGATTCTGAACCGAACACACTAGGTCTTATTGAAACGTTGCTTCTACTAAGTTCAAGTTTAATGAAAGTTTAATAAGCTGTTTATTTCTGTTAAGTGTGAAAGCTTCATGTTCACATTATTAAACAGAGACAAACTTCAAACATTAAAGGGACAGTTCACCCCAGAATCCTACTACAATGTCTCCTCTCACCTGCAGCGCTGTTGATCCATCTGGATAGTTTTGGTGCGAGCTGCAGAGTTTTGGAGATATCGGCTGTAGAGATGTCTGCATTGTTTGAATATAATGGGACTAGATGGCGCTGGGTGTTTGCACGCGGGACATCAAGCTTCAACCAATTATTAGATCGAGTCAAATAATGACTGTGGGACCAGTTTAATAAGGAAGTGATATATTGTGGCAAGTTGCCATTAAGGGCTTTATAAATAAATAGAAACCAATGCCTCTCATGTCTTGCCCACCCAACCTTTTTATACAGGATGCACTGATGAGCAGAATAACTGTCTCTGGTAATAAATCTCAGGGCGGAGTGATAAACTAAATCTAGCAGCTTAAGGGTGGAGGCAGAGGCTGTCTATAGATAACATCACTATAGTCCAAGACAGACAAGAAGACGGCCTCAGTTATCTGCTTCCTACTTAACATTGTAAAAATTAGCTCTGTTTCTGTAAAAATATTTAAAAATTGTCACAGCTTGCTGACAAGTGTGTCAATGTGAAATTTAAACGTAACAGACTTTTTGATCCAACCAGATACCAAGATATTTGTACTCTGAAACCCTCTCAATACTCCGCCCATTCACAGTGGTAATGTGCAAACTATTGTCCATAATATCTCTAATAGCTCTAGAAAATAGCAGGTATTTAGTCTTGCTTGCATTCAGGACTAATTTCAAATAAAAAAATGCATCTTGCAATTTGTCAAAGGCTTGTTGTAGTATCTCAGTGGCTGAGTGTGCAGTATACAGAATACAGAACTGTACAATCCACGTAAAGATGGGCATTACAGTTTCTTATAGAGGATGTAATATTGTTAATATAAATTGTTTACGAGACAGGACCCAACATTGAACCTTGTGGAACCCCCTTTGACAGTGTTAGAAATACAGAACGATCATTTCCCAAAATCACACATTGCTGTCTATGAAACAGGTCGTCCTGAAACCATTTATAGGACTTATAATCAAAACCAATATCACGTAGACTCTGTAGGAACATAGCATGATCAACAGTGTCAAATGCTTCTGATAAATCAACTAAGAGGGAAGCACAATATTTCCCTTTGTCAACAGCAGATCGAATATCATTTATAACCAAAGTAATAGCAGTGACAGTACTGTGTTTGGCTCTGAAACCAGATTGGAGTGGACATCACACTGAATTTCTTGAGAGGAAAGATTTGAGCTGATTATTAACTAATGACTCCAGGACTTTAGCAAGACAGGACAGATTGGAAATTGACCGATAGTTATTAAGTTCACTTTTATCACCACCCTTATGCAGTGGGACTACATGTGCAGATTTCCAGACCTGAGGGATAACTCCAGTAGAAATGGAGAGGTTAAAGAGATATGTAATTTGTTCAGCAATATTTGGGGGACCAAGCTTTAAAAAATAAGGGTGTAGTTTATCCTCCCAGCTGCTTTCCTGCAGTCGATAGCTTGAAGTGGCTCCTCACAACAGAGGAGGTGAAGGCGTGTAGGGTGAACTGAGAGGAGGGCACATGAGCCAAAGGCTCACTATAACAACAGATCCTGAGTAGGGTACACCATATCAAACTGATTTCCAGCAGCAGCAAATGTGTGTTGAAAGCATTGAAAATCTCTGATGTCATTAAACGTAACATGAGAAGGAATAGATATAGAGGATTCGTTTTTATTTACATTTGCTGCTTTCCAAAATTTTGACGGGTTTGTTAAAGAATCTGAGATAATTCTATGTGATAATTTGTTTTTGCTTTTCTCAAGGAGGATGTGCATTTATATCTGAGTTGCCTAAAAGTCAGCCAATGGGCTGCTTCACCAGTATGCCTTGCTAGAGCCCAGGCTTTGTCCCTTGCCCTGACCATCATTGATAATTCTGTGTAGAACCAGGGGCTTGATCTCTCATTAACCCTAAACTTTTTAAAAGGTGCATGTTTTATCTATATCAATAGCAAGTAATGAATAAATAAGTAATGAATTTGTGAAATATTCCAATGCCAGTTCTACATCTGGTTTTACAAAGGTGTGATGTATATTACTGTCAGCAAGGTCCCTGAGAAAAGCCTAAATGTCTTTTAATAAGAATCCTAGAGCTTGATCTTTCAAGACTAGTACTTGTGATGCAGGCTAGAAGACAGTGGTCACTAAGGCCAAGCGCAAAAACTCCAGAAGCAGTAATTTTGTCCCTCCTATTGGACATCAAATCTATCAATGTTGATTCTGAAATATCCTTTAAATTAGGTCTGGTCGGCTCATCAATTAGCTGTGATGAGCCGACCAGGCTGCCCAAACTCTGTCTATTCTGTACAAGTTATAGTTATGTAGGGAAACCTCAGAATTGTGTACACTCTGTTTAAGCCAGGTCTCTGTCAGAACCAGGATATCGGGGTCAGTCTGTGATACATGAATTTTCAGCTGATCTAATTTCCTTGTTGTCTGACTAATGTTTTAAACTGATAAAGTGTTCTAGTCATCGGACGTGGATTTTATGTTGTTTGTGCACCTCCCCAACCGAAGCAACCAGGCTGGCTTGTTTTTAGCACTGAGAGCTAACTAGCCTACGAAGAACGCACATACTGACTCTACCGACTGCAAACCGAAGCCTAATCTCCGCAGCGGGTCCACTTGTTGGACCCATGTCGGTAAGTTTTGCTGCTTGCTGTCCTGTCTGTGGTTCTATATCAACGCTGAGCGCTCCGGGTTGGAGCCCCTGCGTGTAAGTGCCTGGGCCCTCACTTGTCTGCAGCGGCTAGCCCTTCTCAACGGATCACAAAATTATTTTGCACTTTTAGCCCATGTACTGGCCTCCTTTTTTTCTGTTCCCAGCCACCCCATCTACAATCTATGGTTCCACTCACCTCCCCATCTGGCTGTGTCAGCTGCGCCCGCCTGGTCGATAAGATCGCAGAGCTGGAAGGAAGAATCTCCACGCTGTACCAGATCCAGGAAACCGAAAAACTCCTGGATACCATCACTTTACGTCCAGCACAAGCTGACTCAACCTCTGCCCGTGAGCCTGATGCCACTGCTCCCTGTCCGTTGGGACTGATGAAGTCGATTCTCCTCAAGAGTCTGGTGCCGTTGCTCACTGTCCTGCTGCTGATGCCCCTCCTCCCGTCACTGTCCCTATTGACTCGTGGTTACAGCCCTCGGCTAAGCCTAAAGCCGCAGTCAGCTCCACTCCATCCCACCACGAGTCCTGGAAGCTGGTCGGTGCTCGCAGCAGTAGAGGGAGGCACTCCTCCTGCACCTCCTCACTATAACATCCAGCTGGAGAATAAATACGACATCCTCAACTGGCATGACTTCCCTCCTCTGGCCGCAGATTCCCTGCCTCATTCTACACCTCACCAGCCGTCCCGTGGGTCCCACGGCTCACTGATGCCTCAGATGCCTCCTCCAGCCATACCTGAGCACCCCTCTCACAGGGCTTGCTGCTCCAATCCTGCTTTTTACACCAGCGCAGCGGCGTGATCCTGCCCACTTCACTGCCTGCCCTTTACCATCCTCTCCATCACAATCAGCTGTCGTTTCAATGCAAGCCCCCACTGCAGACTACCCTGACCATCGGTGACTCTGTCCACATTGACACTAACGATACCACCAAGCAGCAGTTTTAAAACAGGATTTTAATCGTCTTTTTAACTAACTCTCAGGCCCTATCCCCACGTTGGGCAGGGGCATCGGACGTTTTAGCCGACTGCTCTCTCTTCACACATTGGCTGCAGACAGCCTGTCCATCTCACAATCTGTTTTTTATCGACAATTTTAATCTTTTTTTGGGAACAAGCCTCCTTTTTTAGCAGAGATGGTATCCACCCCAGCTTCCATGGCACAAAAACACTTTCGGCAAACATTTTTGCAGTTACTACAGCCTCTCACTGACTGACCGCCACTCGCTCCACAACAGCTCTAGACTACACACCAGTCACTGATTGCTTCTCTTCCTCCCCAGTGACCTCTTCACCTCCGGTTCGTACCACTAGCTCCCTCTACAGCCCAAATAATCCCTGTGACAATCCAGAAAGCCTCTCTATCATCCCTGTTGTAATCAATAACAGACCATCACGCAGTATACAAATCCAGGGTGAGTCCGTCTCTCTATAACGTGGTTCCTAATAATATTGACATTCCTGTGATTGTGACTGGTAGATCTGTTAAACGGAACGCGCATGTACACAGAAATATTAATAACCTGGTTAAGATTCGAACTCTCTCTCTCTGACCATAGACAATGTCAGCCGGCTTAGAATGACTTTTTAATGTGAGGTCTCTCTGTTTTTAACAGTCTTGGTTACATCCCAATGACAGCAGTCAGCTTATTGAGCTGTGCCCCCCCGACTATGGTAGTTTAAACGGCCGAGGAGTGATGGATGTGGGGGTGGTCTTGAAAAAAATTCATATGTAACCAATCAGCTGCCCACGAGTTTTCCTCATTTGAGTTGCTAACATTTAAGCACAGTGGTTCACAACCCGTCCTCATGGTTTTAATCTACCATCTATCTATGCCCCACACCATTCTATGTGCACACGCTCACTTAATGAACAAAGCGCCCCTAAGTTTTGTGCACTTTTTAGCCATGATGCAATGGACAGTCTGAAAACTCCCCACCTCAATGACCTAGATGACCGCTTTAATCTTTTATGCTCTTCAACATTAGAAAGAGTCGCTCCCCTCAAAAATAGAATTAAAGCAAATTGTAAATTGCAACCTTGGATAAATGAAAGCACTCGTAGCTATAAAAGAGAGTGCAGGAAGGCTGAGCGGAGGTGGAAGAACACTAGTCTTCAGGTCCACTACGTGGCTATAAAGGACCTTCTACTTAATTATAACAGAATAGTGAAAGATGCAAGTACATGCTACTTCTCAAATCTCATATCGAAAAATCAGCACAATCCCAGGTTTTTATTCAAGACTATCGATCAACTAGTAAATCCAGATCGTCCAAATGTTCCTGTTGAATGTGATGCTGGGTGTGAAATTTTTTCAACTTACTTTACAGAGAAAGTTGATTATATCAGGGACAATATATCGGCCTGTACAACTTTCAGTGATGTTGAGTCCCCAAAACAAGTTACCCTCAGCCACTTCATCCCTGTTTCCATTACTGAAAATTTTAATAAAGTAGCTCACTGTCCAGACACGCCGGGCTCCACAACCCCACAACCACAACGCACTCCCTCACCTAAATTCTAATCAGCACACCTGTTGCCAATCACACACCTGATCTCCATCTGCAACGCTCCAGTACAAAAGCACACCACTCACCTCAGTCAGTGTCCGGTCTCGTTTGCAATAGGACAATACTCCCGATCCTGCACGTCAACGTCTCGGACTCAAAACCTCTGCCATGAGTGAATTCCCTTCTCCTGAGCTCTCGATTCCTGCCCTGTGTTCCTCCTGTCTCCAGTGTGAGTGTCTACAGCATCAGATCTCCAACCCCGCTAGCAAAGGACGGTATCAGTAACCATTACACATCATTCTACTCTCTGCTTGTTTACATCGTGTGAAATAAAATCCATCTGTGTCTACATCTTGGTGTCTCCGGCCTACTCTGTCCTTAACACTCACATGAAAGTGTCCTTTTGTCCATTGGATGAAATGCCAAAAAAGCTTTTAATGAATGCAATTGAAATGATTGAACCGTGGTTGCTATCAATGTTTAACAACTCTCTATCCCTAGGCTGACTACTTCAAAACACTGCTAGTGTTCAGCCACTCCTAAAAAAAAGCCTGGGCTTTAGCATATGGTTCTTGAAAATTACCAACTGATATCAAAAATTGTGGCTAAGCAACATCTGCTGCTGAGATAACAATATCAACAATCGTCAGCATCACAGCACAGAGACTGCCCTTCTTAAAGTTACTAATGACCTTTTAATGACTAATGATGCTGGCATGTGTTCTATTCTCGTAGTGCTTGATTTGAGTGGTGCTTTTGACACGAAGGATCATGGCATTTTATTGGACAGGAAATGGGTGGGCATATCGGGCACTGTACTGAGTTGGATCAAATCTTATCTTTCAGACAGAAAATTCTGTGTCCATTAACAACCATAGGTTGTCATTTGTTACTGTCATGTATGGGGTACCTCAAGGATCAATTTTGGGACCAATTTTATTCTTTCTTTATATGCTCTAAGTATTATAATTCATAGACATAGTGTTTCCTTTCACTGTTATGCTGATGACACACAGCTGTACATCCCTGTTCTCTACAGGAGAGCCTAGTAGATGTAAGAAACTGGATGTCAAATAACTTTCTTCAATTGAACTCAGCCAAAACAGAAATTACTGTCATTGGCTCCAGTAACACAAACACCTTTCTGAGTACATAAAGCCTGTAACTAGAAATCTTGGCATCTTGTTTGACTGTAATTTAAGCTTTGAGCAGCACATTACAAAACTTGTACAAATTTGCTTTTATCAACTAAGTATCATTGACAGAATTTGTCCTATGTTAAGTTTTAAAGATACAGAAACTATTTTACATGTTTTTATCTCATCACACCTGGATCACTGTAACAGCCTTTTTACATGCCTAAATAGACAAACTGTAGACGGGCTTCAGACAGTACAGAACTCAGCTGCCAGGCTTTCAACCAGAGTAAACAGGTTTGATCACATCACCCCGGTTTTAGCCTCTTTATACTCTCTTCCGGTACATTTTAGAATTGATTTTAAGGTGCTTTTAATTACTCACAAGTCACTAAATGATCTGACTCCTCTGTATATCTCAGATCTTTTATCCTCGTGTGACCCTGCTCGCACCTCGAGATCCTCTGGCAGAGACCTTTTATGTGTTCCTGACTCTCGGCTGAAGACTAAGGGGGGCAGAGACTCTGGATCTCCCTGCCCGACGAAATACGTCAGGCTGAGTCAGTGGCTTCTTTTAAATTTAAGTTTAAAACAAGATGGTGTAGTCCCTCATTCGTCCAGGACTGGTCCATCGTAGAAAAGGTTTCAGTCGTAGTCATCTGGACACTGTTTTCAGAATCAAGACGTTTCGGCTCCCATCCGGAGGTCATTCTCAATTGTGAAAAAATTGCATGCAAATGCAAAATTGCATTTGCATCTAAAAGCTACAAACCGCACATTTGAAGACAGCGAGGTGGAGATTCTTAGTAGAGAGAAGAGTTGGTTTGAACGGGGCGTCAAGGAAGCCATTTTTGTGAAGAAAGAGAACCCCTCTTTGAACAGAAATGGTGGTCTGAGATTCAATCTGCCCAAAGTTTACCACAGCGTATTAACACCGTGGTCAAGCCGATCACATGCTAATCAGGTACTTAACAGTGATGAGGGAGGTGCAGCCAGAAAACAACAGGCCTGATTACTGATTACTGGGCCATCATGGAAACTATTAGGTCAGTTTCAGGTGAAACTAGCTAATCAACAGATACTCAGGTAGACTCCTTCGTGAGGGCCGGGCTTATGTAACACAGAGTAGCTTAAATTTCTGAGTTCCCGTCCCATTTTTTCACAACTGAGAATGACTTCCGGATGGGAGCCGAAACGTCTTGATTCTGAAAACAGTGTCCAGACGACCACGACTGAAACCTTTTCTACTAAGCTTAAAACGTACTTTTATCATACCGCCTTCCCTGATTTCATCTGATTCTAGTTTTTATTATTTATTATGGTTCGTTTATTATTTTTATTCTATTCCTGCTGTGTTTTATTTATTTGTTTTTACGTTATGCTTTGTGTTCTTTGCTTGCTATGTGAAGCACTTTGTAACTTTGTTTTGATAAGTGCTATATAAATAAATATATTATTATTATTATTTCAATTGATAACACAGACTTCTGATATTTAAATGCATCAATCCCAGGCCATATTTGGATTTGAAAACATATGGGTTAAATAATAACTGACCAGAGTCACAGGGGGGCTTACTCGCAAATGGCAACCTGGAGTTTGTTTGGGTTTTATGATTATTATACTTTTAGGGTTATAACAACTTGTACAAGAAATAGGCTGGCAGTGTTTACAAGGGCCATTAGTAATCAATACAGGAATGTTAGACACAAGAGCAGAGAGTGAGAGTGAAGGACAGAGTGCGTTCTGAACTGGGCTCACCTGGAAAATAAGCCGCCCCATGTCATACCTTCAGGTGGTGAATGCTTTGCAGGAATGTAGTGTGAGTTTGATGTTCATAGATAGAAGACGGGATCCTGCATGATTTGTATGGAGACGATCATGTTTCAAGAGATCTGTTCTGTTGTAGAATGTGGTGAAGTTGTCCACGTAGGGGATCTTTCTGGTACAGCAGTAGCCCTTATGCCAGATGTGAAGTTGCCTTAGTCGGCTAAACTTTACATCGCCAAAACGGGGTGAGGGCAGTGGGCCTGAAATTATGCACTGTTTGTCAGTGTTCAAGACACTGTCTATGAGGCAGACAAAATCCTCTTTTCTCCGATTTCTGCATCTTAAGATCGTTTGTGCCCACATGCATCACAACAGTCGAGACAGACGGGTAATGACATAGCAGCTGTAGGGCGGAGGTGTTAATGTCCTTAACAAGGGCACCTGGGTGGCATGAGGTGCGGCAGCTGTCGATCTGAACATGACGGACCATGGATGACCCAAAAACCAGCATGGGGGGATAGTTGGTATGATTGTCCTCAACAACTGCCCCGGTGGACGTCCCAGGGCGCACATCGACAGAGGAGTGAGGTGGAGGTCCCGAATGACGCTCGACGACAGCGAGAGCAAGCCATAGTAGTGCCGTGTTTCCTTGGATGACAGGCAGACTGCCACGGCGTGGTCAGAGAGGAGGCCGGTAGCGATGGAGAGTGTCGCGGTGTGGTCGATGGCACGGAGGTTTGGGGTTGCTCATGCAGAGGGGGGAATTCCTGCTCATCCAGGACATCGATTGTGGGCTCCAGGGCTTGAAACTTGTTCTCCAGATGTAGAGCCTCTGGCATAGAGCAGCGAGAGGAGCGCTTGCCTCGCAGCTTTCTGTCCTTCACCCAGGTCCAGGGCTCTGGGGTAGAACAATCTCGGGACTTGGGCTTTGCTCCGAGGCTCAACCATGTATCTTCTCTCACAGCTGGTGGGGCATTGGCCGACTCACCCACAGCAAGAATGAACCTGGACAGAGGCAGGGTGGTGTCAGAGTCCGATGGGACGATGGCTGAGGACATGGTGCACAAAATGTGCTTAGCCTGGGCAGTGGCAATTCTAAAGAGGTGCATGAAGAGCTCATCCTTCTTCCTCAGATCCTCTCGCAAACGACGGATGTCTTCAGTTATCTGAGTAGACAGGCAGACAATTCTCACACATGGACGTCTATGTAAAGTTCAGTTATAATGGAGGTTTATATAAGTAAAGTCATAATGGACATCTATATAAATAAAGTTATGGAGGTCTATGTAAATAAAGTTCAGTTATAATGGAGGTCTATATCATAGGTGTCATTTACACTGGGGACGCTGGGGACATGTACCCACCACTTTTTGAAATGGCTGATTTTGTCCCCATCGCTTCGCATGATTTGATTTTTTTTTTAAATTAACATGGATAAATAAATAGAAATAATCTAATCCCTGCTCCAGTTTAATTCATGTTCTCACATATCTACATTTAAACTTTATGAGTCATGACTGGTTGAACTTGACTCATGAACCCTTGTGAACTCTCTGTCTTGATTGTTAAAAATGTACGCAGCATCGAAACAAGGCAATTTAACTTAACATAACATCTAAATGTAAGGTTGATTTATTATCTTGAGCTGACATTGTTAACGTTATTCCTTTAGTTGTTTCTATTCGGTCATATTTTAAGGCAGTGATATTGGATATTGTTATTGTTGGGCTGACTGACATGCACTGGTGCTTTCTACAGCAGATGTGATTTTGGCATTGTTCGATTGACATGGTGTTGCAGCTGTGGATGTCGTGGATGACTGTTACTTCGGTTACAGCAGTCGACGCTGTTCTGCATTTTATGCTGAATATTTTCAGATTGTCGACTCTGTAGTAGCCTAGGCTATGCCCTCTTGATGTGCTGTTATGTAATTTTTTTGCTGACCTGCTATAATTATCTACTCTGACCTTATACTGTTCCCCCATTACATTTCCTAAAATCGTATTTGAAGACTGTTTAAAAAATGTTTTTTCATCTGAGCCCTTATGTCCCTGTCACCTTTCAAGCCCTTGGTCTATATAAATAAAGTTCAGTTATAATGCAGGGTTAAGTAAAGTTCAGTTCATCCATGGTTCACACTCAGACTGACCTCTGACCTTCCATCACTTCCTGTTTCCTCTTGAACAGATGTGTCAGCAGCAACCTCTCCCATTGGCTCGTACTGGAACAACATAGGCCCGTCTACCAGCAACCAGCCAATCAGCACAGTCTACTCAGAGCCCCTCCCACCTCTCTCCAGGTGCCAGAGTGTCTGTTTTCCTGACCAACTGAAGGCAGCCGCAGGTGAGTGTTGACTCACGGCCCCACCCACAGCCCTCAGTGTGTGGGCGGGGCCAGTGACGTCCAGCATAACCAGTACACTAACACTAGTTTACAGTTTTAACCAAACTCTGTTCATTTATCTGCTAATTCTTCTCTCTGACATGCAGTTGTTCACATGAAGGAAGATTCTCCTGCTGCAGAGAACCAGCAAAACCCAGAGAACAGAGCTGAGGACTGTATGGGTGAGAGAGACAGACATATTGTTGACAGATTTCTTTTATTTTTGCGGATCAGGTTTCCTTCTTGTAATCTCAAGCAGTTCATTGTGTATTTTAACGAGTTAAAACCTGCAGGAGGGTAAAGCTGCTTGAGCCGCTTCTTGCTTATTTGAGCAGTAAACTTGTATTTGTTTCTTGTCTCAGATAAAATAAAACAATTCTATCTATTTAGTCAAGAGTTAATCACACATGTGCTAATAGATGTCTTTACTTTAATGCTAATGAACAGAATATGTTAATTTTAAAATTTTGAGTGAACAAGAATGATTGTTCTCAAACATGTCAAGAGAAAATAAACTGCTGATCAGTATAAATGCAGATTGATGAAGACATGTCCGACTTTGCAGATGAACATGATCCACTCTTATTTTAAAATGTCACACAGAGAGAACAGTACAGTGGGTGACAAGAGCAAATGCACTGCAACTAAAGAAAACACATGCAAATAGACAAAACACAAGCAAATTAAGAAAACATCTTCATTAATTTGACAACACACGCTACAAACACACAAAACGACAATGCGTTCCTGTATTTGGTTGTGTTCTGTGTTTTCTTAAGTTGCAGTGCGTTTGCCCTTGTCGGCCACGGTAGATCAGAGTTTAAACAGGAGTAGTGAAAAAGGTGACAAGAAACTAAAATCAGGTAGTTATGTTCCACTACCCAAACAGAGAATGCACTTCTCATTGGTCGCGACAGCGTTGCTACGATATGCCTGACAGCTGGAAGGATATGTTATATCTTTAGGGTAATGCAGGTGCAAGACCCATCGTTTTGGACGAAATGAGCATTATCCAATAACAAGCCCAGTGCCAGGATGAAGTGACTGATTCTCAGTTTTTTTCATAAAATAAAATTCCATGCAACCATGCAATAGCCTCACAAAGGCTAAATAACAACAACATAAGGCTACTGTTTCAAGAGCAAAGAATACATTTATTAATCAGAGCGCTCACATAAGAACGTAACACTAGCAAAGTGCTAAATATTTTTTTAATTTATGAACAATTCTCTGTTAAAATCAGCAGGGGGAGGCACGTAGAAACAGCTGTTTGCAGCTCTCTCTAACCCAATTTTATTTATACAGTCCAATATCACGAATCACAAATTTGCCTCAGGTTCTTTACAATCTGTACAGCAGACGACACCCTCTGTCCTTAGAGCCTCGATTCAGATAAAGAAAAACTCCCCAAAAAAACATTTGTGGTCCGGACAGCGTAAAAATCAGAATGGCTTCCTCCCAAAACACAGCACCCCTGGACCATTTATACACCCTTCACACTTTTATTAACAAACACGTACACCAAACAGAAAATGGCAAGATATTCGCTCGTTTTATTGATTTCAAAAAAGCTTTCGACTCTATTTGGCATGAAGGGCTCTATTACAGACTTCTATGTTGTGGTATAGGGGGCAAAATGTATGATCTGGTTAAATCAGTGTATTTGGAAAATAGGTGTGCTGTTAAAATTGGAGACAAACAAACTGAATCCTTCACCAGAGAAGAGGTGTTCGTCAGCGCTGCAACTTAATTTAATGTGTATATAATGAACCTGCTGTACAGCTGGATCAGTGTGCTGCTCCTGGCCTCTCCCTCCTCGATAGAGAGGTGAAGTCTCGGTTTTACGCTGATGACGTTCTTCTTCTGTCTCCTACTGAACAAGAACTGCAGCAACAGCTGGACACAGTAGGAAAGTGCTGTCAGAACTGGGCCCTGGCAGGAAATATGAAGAAAACTAATGTCATGATGTTTCAAAAATGCCCCAGATGTCAGGAGAACAAACACCAGTTTACCATAAATAATCATATCATTGAACACAGCGTGTTATACCTGCCTGGGTTTAACCATAACAGCATCAGGGAGTTTCAACACGGCAGTGAACGCACTCAAAGAAAAAGCTCGGAGCTCTAAATGCAATTAAGAGAAGTTTTATAATTTTCAAATTCCAATTAAAATTTGGCTTAAAATATCTGATAGTGTCATCCAGCCCACTGCGCTGTCTGGTGGTGAGTCTGGGGTCCACTCGGTCACCAGAGCTTCACCCGCCGGGACAAACGTCCAGCAGAGTCTCTACATGCAGCACTCTGCAGATACATTGCACACAGAAAAACACCAGCAGATGCATGTGGAGCAGAATCAGGCAGAGACCTGCTGATAATTAACATTCAACAGAGAGCGCTCACATGTTTTAATCACCTTAAATCCCCCGAGACCCCCTCCATCCCAAAGCCCTCCAGACCCAGGAGCTGAACCCAGAACAGAGTCCCCTATGTCAGCTGGTGCTGAGACTCACTGCCCCCTCAGACACTCTGATTCTCCCCATTTAAAGTGAGAGGACACATTAATGCAGTGGACATGTTGGTGGAGCTGCTCCAACAGACGGACAGCTGACTGTTGGATCAGAGTCAGTGTTAGAACAACAGACGGACATGCAGAGGTTTTATTGTCAGTGACTTCCTGCTGTGGAATATTTGAATGTGAGGGCGAAACCGCTGTTCACAGAAACGACTGACACATAAAAGTGGTAACTTCACAAAGTCCTGAGTAACAAATTGTTGAATTTGCTTGGGTTCAAGATGGCATCAAACAAAAGAAATCTAACACAAAACTTCTAGTTTTAGTTTCGATTCTAGCTGCAGCATTCTGAACCATTTGAAGCCTTTTAGTACTCTAGGACTCTGACGACGAAGACACGGTAACACTTGTAGTGATGGTCAAAGCTCGTCTCTGTCCATGCTACACTGAGTGCTGGTCAGTCAGTCCCCTGGTCCCCCTGATGCTCCACATCATGCTTTCTGTTTTATTTTTAAACATGAGAAGGAGGGGTCCAGCAGAATCTGACGTTGTAGTGACCCTTTAAAAGTTCTCCTGATTTCTTTGTTTTTCTACCTTAAGTTTTTTCTTCTTCCTGTTTTAGAGCTGGACGATGACGTCGACCCCGAAACTGGAGAGCGAGCACAGGGATGACCCCTCCCACCACCTGTCAATCACAGCAGCCCAGCCCCCCTCAGCCTTGGTAGATACACGGGTATAAACAGTCAGTTTGTCTCAGTAGTTGTCTCACTGGTTTTACAACTGAAAACTAAGTAATCTCTGGATGATCTGATTTGAGGGTTAAATGCAAACAGGAAGCTACACCTGCAGGTATCTGCAGCAGGTGTGTTTGTTCTCTCTGTTAGTCTGAGTTTATTTATATACACACATCTATACACATTTTTACATCCATAGAAAGTCGTCTTTTCATCAGATCATCAAAGATCAGAGATTTTATTTTTCACGTCATCAAACTGTTGAACAGTCATCTGATGATCAGTCGTCATTATATTATCCGTGTTTGAACTGACGACTAGGCTGAATGATGAATGCTTACAGTTCTCCGGGTTTTATGTTCTGATGTACTTTTTCTGAGTTGGTGTGGTGAGTTTTATCATTTATTTTACATATTTTTATTTTATATGTCGTGTATTTTATTGTGTATCTTAAGTTAACGTCTATGTGCTCTGACAATAAAGTTAGAGTTAAAGTAGTTTGGCGTCTCCTGATGTGTTGAAGGCTGCTGGTGTGTTTTGTATTTAATGTGTCATCAGATAGATCTCACCTGCGTTTTGTCTCAGCAGTAAATCTGTTTATTCACACATCACAGAGCGAAAAACTGACTGAAGTCTGTTGAGTTTTACAAAGTCAGGAAACAACGGGCGGTGACTTTAGGAACAAAACAGTGTTGAGTTTTTACTGAAAATGTTGAATTCAGATTGTTACAGACTGAATATTTAATTTATTCTAACATTTGAATTTTTAATAAAAACAACTGAAATGGACCTGATGTGGTCTGAATTGGTCTGATCCAGGACAGCAGACATACTCTGATGAAAAAATTGTTTTATTGTTAAAAACAAACAGACAAAAAAAACCATTAAAAAAATCAGAAATGTTCATATTTACAGTTTTTTTTTAATGTACAGTAAACGCATCTGTGACCTTTAATGAATCCTTTCACAATAAAGGTAATATCAGACAAACTTGTTTTTTTCTGCCGCGGCTCTTCCAATTGGTTAATATCCGTCCTCTTCCTCATTGGCTGCTAACGGCTCAGTGGGCGGACCCTTGTCCTCAGAGCTGGTCTGACCAGCCGCAGTCCGAAACAAACTCATCAAATCCCGAAACCGGCGAGAGACCTGGAGATATGAGGAAGAGTTACTGAGTGTTTACTGCCCTGTCAGTCAGAAACCTTCTGCTGCTCTTTAATACAGAGTGAAAAATCGACCAATCACAGCCCTAACCTCACTGGGAGTCTTGTTGCCGAGCAGAGTAGAGATGGCCTGGAATGTGTTCTGATTGGCTCCTTCCTGCTGACATGTTGTCAAAATGACTCTATCTGCTTCTCTGAAAAACAACAACAGGGTTAATACAGTCTGTCCTCCTGCTGCTCCTTACATAGGAGGAGAGAGGAGACGCAGCAGGAGGTGTACCTGGTCCACAGGATGACCTTCTCGCCGCTCGCTGTCAGAGAAATGTTCTTGGCACAGACGGGAAGGTCAGGAGGAGGACTGGGCCGAGGAGGAGCGGAGGAGAGGGTGGAGGACGCAGAGGAGGTGCAGACAGAGGGAGAGATTGAGGAGGTGATGGAGGAGGAGAAGATAGTGGGAGAGGTAGAGGAGGAGGTGATAGATGTGAAGGAGGAGGTGCAAAAAGAGGGAGAGGAGGAGAGGGAGGGGGTAACTGAGGTTGAAGTGAAGATGGAGGAAATGATAGAAGAGGAGATAGAGGTATGGGAGATCATGGAGGAGGTGGAGGGGTTTGAGGAGGTAATAGAGGGGGAGGTAGGGGAGGTGATAGAGGAAATGGAGGTGGGGGGTTGCAGCGCCTCCTCTCTCCTGCTCCTCTTCACCGCCGAGCTCTGTGCCTTCTCACTATTCTTCCTCTCCTCTTCACCTTCATCCTCCTCCTCATCATCCAGCTCCTCCTCCTCCTCTTTTTCATCAATCAGAGGGAACGAGCCTTCCCATGATGCAACGCTTCGATCTGTTAATAGAAACAAAGTTATACCCATAAATAAAAACACCTGTCTGTTAATTAGAACCTAGGACAGGTGATCCTGTTACACACCTGGTTGTGGACTGTCATCGTCCCCCTTCAGGTCCAGGTCTTTGTCACCTGGTTCGTCGTGGGCAGAGCTTATCTGAGAGTACAGAGGGTCCAGACTCTTCATAGCTCTGGACACGCCCCCTGAGGTCTGGGGGGGAAATTAATAGGCGAGTCAGGTGTTTGTAAGCCCATCTCTAACGGTCACTCATTCACACCCGATGAAACATGGAGGACAGACCTTGTTGCTATGGCAGTGAGAGCATCCTTTTCTCCTGTGTCTGCGGATCTTTGCGTCACGACAGAGGCAAGGCCAGTCTTTATCTGACCAATCACAGTCCTGGAAACACATCAAACAGCGTCAGAACAAATTCAAGTTTATTGACGGTAAGCAGTGTGAGAAGTCCACGAGTGAAAGCTCAATCAAAGTTCCCTACATGTGTGTTTTCAGACCTTGTAGTTCCTGTGGGCGTCCATCTTCCTCCTCTGCCGCCGGCTCGTCATTGGTTGGATCTTATGCCCCTCCTCTTCCTCTTCGAGTTCTGGGAGAGTCACTTCCTCGAAGCCGCTGCTGGCTCCGCCTCCTGACACCTGGCTGAAGCCCTCTCCACCGTCTGACCCGCCCCCTCCGTCCTCTGGCCAATGAGCTTCTTCGAACTGTCCCGGGCGGGCCGGAGGTGGGCGCAGCTCGTCAAAAAATACCCAGAATTCAGCTTGTAGATGGGTGTGGCCTTTTAACAGCGTGTCCATCTGAGCTTTTAGCTGAAACACATGAATTTTACCAGGTGTCATGTTCAAATTATTCGAGACAGAGAAAAGCAGCCGAACCAGCAGTCAGCAGCTCCTGTCTGCAGTGGACCCGTGGACGGACAGACAGCCGTCTCTGGATCACTGCGAGACTGAAGGAGACTCAGAAACAGCAGGATTCTCAGGCAGGTTCTGCAGCCGCTTTCTTCTCTGGTGTCTCAGCTGATTCATCAGGTTTATTCTGGACGGACGTCAGAGACGATGACGTCCTCTGGATGTGTGAGTCGCACTGAACGATTCGATGTGAGTTTCATGTCTGAGAGTTCAGACCTGACGGAGTTATGACTCTTTCTGACTCAGACTGCAGCGACCTGTTTTAAAGTGTTTTAAAGTATCTTAATCAGCTCCACCTGCTGACAAACTACAGTAACTAACTTCCTGTTGTTTTTACAACACCTGCAATTTCTTTGTCTCACCTCTCTCACACCCCCCAACTCTCCTGCTCCCTAACCCCAAATATGTTTACCTATCAATCAGATATATCAATGAGTAAATCAATCAGAACAGAAGGATCAGATCATTCTGTTGTTCGTATGTGATCAATGATAGAAGATTTGCTTCAATTATCTAGTGGGGAAAAGGTTTGGGTCTTGTAACGATTATGGTTAAACTGGTTTCTGTACAGTTGTTATTGATAGTGGTTAAACTGGCACTTTGTACAACTGGTGTACCTCATGGATGCTGGCTGGACTCAGATCTGGACCGGTCTGCAGAGCTTTGATGATCTTCTGATAATGTGACGGATTGTCTCCAAAACTGATCTCTAACTGTCGCAGGAAACGACGGCTGCGTTCAAACGCCTGCTGCTCCTCAAACTGCAGTCAGGACAGAGTTACATTAACATTTATACAGAAAAACAGAAATACCAGCGTTCGTGATGAAAACATCAGCACTCTAATGTTCACTGACTTCACAAATAATGTGAACTATCAGTCAGTCTGTGAAACACCTGAACTGTAAACTGACCTGTGATCAGCTTCATTAGAAACGTTTAATTCACAGGAAACATTTCAGCAGGTTAAACACCTGTGATCCTGTAGAGATACACCTGTGCTCCACCTGTGCTGCTCACCAGTCCACACAGCAGCGCCTGCTCAGGATGCAGGAATGCGGCGAAGTCTCGAAGGAGGTCTGTCCGGTCTCCCAGGATGCAGCGCAGCTTCCTAAACAACATCACTTCCTGTCCTTCTCCCACCTGCTCGAATTCGTTCAGCAGAGACACAAACTCCTCCACCTGCCCAGGTACGTCCTGCAGCGCCTCACGCACCTAGAGACACACAGTAACAGTCACCTACAGATACCTGCAACAACATGATCTCACCAGGTCCTGTCTTTCTGAGGCGGCTGTGATTACTGTTGCTATAGAAACGCCTCTCCTTAAAAAGGACGAGAGTTCATTAAGAAATAACTAAACAGACTGTAGAGGCCTGACCCCCGTTCTCACATACAGACTCAAACAACAGAGGTGTGGCAGGCTCGCATTCCTTCGAATATTTTCCAGCAGAGAGAGCGACAACCTGGAGACAAACAATCAGATGGTTTTGAATCTCTGTTCCAGCCCTCAGCTGTGGTCCTGGTCAGTAAAGTCATGTTCGCAGTTTTTGCCGTCTCACCCTGTTGAGGTAACTCTGAGCGAACGCCACGTCTTTGCTCTCTCTGTGCGGGTCGTTGTCCAGGATGTTTTCATCATACAGCAGTAACAGTTTAGCAGCGTCTTTACTGTGACGCTCCTGACGACTCCTTCTCAGACCGCGAAGAGGTCGGCTTCGACCTGCAGAGACAGAGAAGACAAACTGTGAAAACACCGTCAGGAGGGATTTAGTGGAGAGATAAAGAAATAAAGCAAAGGAGTTTAAACGCCAGCTCTGTCAGAGACTGCTGTGACCTCGTCCTCGTCCAGGACACCTCCCTCCTCCTCTGGGTGTCCCCTCTCCTGACGGCGTCTCCTCGTCTCTTCCAGCCTTACTGCTCCTCCCCTCTCCTGACTGCTCCCCTTTACGCCCCTCCTCTTCCTCCTCCTCCTCCTCCTCCTCCTGAGAGCCAGGGGAGGTCGGAGAGTGATCCTCCTCCGAGTCTCCGTCTGCACAGAGCCGGCGCTCTGCTGCCAACCACGTTAGCTGCTTCATGGTTTCCTAAAAAGGTCAAAAGGTCAGAGGTCAGCCATCACCTGGCCTCTGCAGGTCAAACAGTGACCTATGAACTCTGCAGGTCAGTCTGAACTGGTGTTGGTGGGGGTCTGAACAGGGAAACTCCTGAGAACGGGAGTGTGACCAGTTTGTAACCATGACAGAGTTCTTTATGACATCATCAACTCACCTGGACTGTGTTGTTTAAATCTCACAGAGACAGTGTGGTCTCTCTCCATCACCATGTGAACGACGACTTCCTGTTTACCTGTAACTCTGGAACAGACAGCACTGACTCCTCCGATGCTGATGACATCACTTCCTCCTCATCTTCATCCTGTGTGAGGTCATCAAAGTCCTCCTCCTCCTCCTCCTCTTCACCCTGCCGGTCCTGATCTTCATCCTTATCCTTCTCCTCATCCTCCTCCCTCTCTCCTCCCCCGTCCTCCCTCTGTCCCTCATCCTCATCTTCCCCCTCTCCTCCCTGCTCCCCCTCTCCTCCCTCACCTGCTTCCTCCTCTCCACCTTCTCCTACTCCTCCTCCTCCCTCTCTTCCCTCTTCCTCCTCTCCACCAGCGTTTTCTCCTCCGTTCAAAGTGACCACAACCGGAGCAGTCCAGTTCTCCTCCTCCTCTCCTGCACAGGATGACAGCGGGCTCAGTGTTGATGGTGAAGCTGAACTTTCCTCCTCCACCTGTCTCTTCTCCTCCAGTGGAGGGCGTGGCCTTGTGGACGTCTGCTCCATCTCCTCCTGCTCTTCTTTAATTGGTCTGTGGAGCTGTTGCCCCAGAGCATGCTGGGAGGTGAAGGTGGGCGGAGCTGGGGGTGGAGTCCACATCATCTGGAGGAGGAAGTACCCCGGCTTTACTGCGGCAGCTGAGCAATGTGTTATGGGATTTGTAGTGTCAGGGTTGGTCAGGGAGGGGAGGGGGAGGGGGAGGAGGAGGGGGATGGCGCCACTGTCTTGTTGCCTAGAAATGCTCCGCTGAGTCCTCTGACCAATAGGAAGGCAGGACTGGATGATGTTAGTGCACACCGGGTGGGTGGGGACTGTCTTAACAGCAGCCAATGGGACAGCCCCACAGGTGGGAGGCAGAGCGAGGGCTCCTGAACAGCGGGGGAGTCAGAGAGTAACGTTACACCTGGAGGGGGCAGGGAAAGGTAGCTTATTGGCTGCATGTCTACCTGTCTCTCTACCTGTCTGTCTGCCGGGGCTTTGGCGAGTGGCAGCAGAGATGCATTGTGGGCCAAGGTGAAGAGGCGCCTGTGTGGGGGGAGAGGGGGGCGGGACTTGTTGAGCCAGTAGGGGTGGAGCCTAAGGTTGCATCCTAGGGGGAGGGAAGGGGGGTAACCGGTGGAGTTCAGTCGGGTCTTCTGAATGATCAGCTGACTGTTCTGCAGGTGAGAACCATAACAGAACCAGAGTCACAACCAACAGCCTGCAGACATCATACTGCAGACTGATGTCAGCGATGGCTTTGTTAGGGTTAGCTACTATGTTAGTGACATTATTATGCTAGTGATAGGTTAGTAATAATGATCTGGTCTCTTTTAGATGTAAAACAACAGCAGAATAAATAATGATGAAACTGATGATGACATTTGGATGATGATGAAATGACTGGACAGTGACATCACTTTACCAATAATCGTTATTTTCAGAGATCTGGCAATCTAATTTCAAGTCACTTCATTATAATTAATCAATAAAAGAAACTGAAACACCAGATGAGATACAGTGAGGGTTAGGATGACCGTTCTTTCGTTTAACGGAGGTACCTCAAGTATGTTTTCACTCTTCTGTAATATTTACTTCAATATTTATTCTGAAAAATATTATGTTTATGTTGATATAATCCTGTAATTTGAAATAAAACTAACGAATAAAAACAGAGTGACTTCAGTTTGTGGTCTCAGCAGCGGGTGTCAGGCTTCACACTGATCTGGATCTGAATGTGGATCTGAATGTGGATCTGGTTTAGTCTGTCAGACCTTGAGCCAGTTTGGCATTTTGGAGGTGTTCCTGTCCACTGGAGGGCGCTGGTCTCCTGGCTGAACTCTGTTGCAGGCGAGCGGCAGCGGGGGGACGACTCGCTGCGTCAGGAACGTCTGAAAACATGATGAGAAGACGGAGTATAACTTTACCTGTCCAACTACAGAGATGTTTCTGACAGAGGACATGATTATAGCTGCTTCACTGATGATGTCAGACAGTGTGCGTGATGATGTCACAGTGATGTCACCTTGATGACATTGTTGTGTGGCGCTCTCGGTCCGCTCATCTCTCTGACGTGTTTCCTGAAGTTCCAACGAGTCTTACAGAGCAGGTAGGAGCTGATCAGCTGGTCTGACTGGACCGTCCCCTCGAAGTGCTTCAGACCCAGAACGATCAAACTGCACAGAAGCATCATGGGAAATTATATAGTTATTAGTTTCTCCAGCTGGCCCATAGACTTTACATTGGGACGTCACACACTTTAAAAGGCTATAATAGAGGTGTATGAGGAAAATGATTTTTTGGCAGCAGGGGATTTTAGTTCCAAACTGACAGCAAGACAGAGTGAGTTATTGGATCTAATTCAGTGTAAATCTGTGGTTTATCAGTTAAATGTCTGAACTACACTGCAGACTGAAGTCTCAGACAGCCGACACGCCTGCTGTCTGAGTGACACCTCACCTGTAACAGGAAACCTGTCTGTGTGAAGGAGGAGCTATTTTCTCTAACTGGTGGATTCAAATACAGCATTTAACACGTGTGTGTATATTAGTTTATAGTTACCCATCCTCTCCTGCAGTGTTAACAATCCTGTGGTGTGTGTAAAAATGTGTGTTTTCAGTGTGTATATGTGTGTGTGCGCATTTACAGCGTGTAGATATGTGTTTGTATATTGTGTATATGTACCCGTCCTCTCCTGCAGTGTAAACACTCCGGTGGTGTCGGGTGTGGAGGGCGGGGTCCAGGCTGCAGACAGGAAGTAGTTCTGGATAAAGGAAGACGGGTCGGGTGGCGAACAGCCAGGCGGTGTCGACGGGCAGCAGAGGGAAGGCGTGGCCTAAACATAACCAGAACCACAACAAGCTGACAGAACGTCTGCTGGAACATCCAAACGTGATAAGAAATACAAAAACTTCTGTCTGAGGGGACGTTTAACTTGTTGATATAGCAATAGTTTATTTCCCCTCCTTACTGTTGGTTGCAGGAGTCATCTTAGGTAGCCAGCGTCTGGAGGCAGCAGACGCAGGTGGAACGGGAGGAGGCTCCGATCTCTGCTCCACCTCCTGCAGGAGATCCAGTGCCCCCTGCAGGTTGCACACTCTGAAACTGCTGGGGAGAAAAACCTCTTCCCGACGGCTGGCAAACTGCTGCAGCTCTTCCTGGAGGGAGAAGACATTCGTTTGTGTGTTACTGACACACCAGGTAGTAGGGGTGTAACGGTATGTGTATTCCGAATGCAACTCACGGTACGCCCTGTGACCCAAACACTTACTGTCAAAATTGTCTTATGTCGACTACTCGCATGCGCAGAACAGAAATTGTAGATCGCAAGTTTTACCCAGAAAGTTTTGGCAGTGCACCAGTTGTTTATCAGTTGTTTATCGGTCTATCAGCTGTAGCATGCTAGTTGGCTTAGCCTCGTTCAACTGAAGTCGGGTATGTCTGTCGAAACACTATAAAAATTTATGACGGCATCACCCGAATGTGTCGATTAGCGAAACAAAACAAAAACAGACTGGAAGGCGAGTCCTCTTCCCCACAGCGTTCAGGCAGCCTCTCGCTGCAGATTCGGACCGTGCCAGATCGATAACCGATGCTACAGGAGAGTTTATCGCTGCAGATGTGCGACCGTCCTCGGTCGTAGAGAATACAGAATTTAAGCATATGGTCGAGTGCTTGAGCCCGGCTACAATGTGCCTTCACATGTGCATTTCAGTCAGTCCGTTGTGCTTCCTTGTATTAACGAGCACAAGCTGCAGTGTTCGGGAATTAACAGATCAGAGTCATACAATGGAGCATTACTGACAATTGTGGTATTGATTTTTTTCTTATTGACAAAATGACAGTATCTGAGTGCCTAAACTGTTACAGTAAGAATTATGGCCAATGAGCTACTATGTTTGCATTTTTCAAAATTAACGACAACAATGTTATATTCTACATTTGTTTGTTTTCCCTGCTGTACCGAAAATGTACCGAAACCGTGACCCCAAAACCGAGGTACATACTGAACTGTGAATTTTGTGTACCGTTACACTCCTACCAGGTAGTGTATGAGTTATTTACTGACACAACAGGTAGTGTTTGTGTGTTTGCCTTTACTGACTAACCGGGTAGTGATTGTGTTGTTGTTTGCTGACTAACCAGATAGTGTTTAGTGATGCAGGCTTCGTGGTTTAGGGCATCCACACGCCGGCCCAGCAGGTGAACCTGAGTCAGCAGCTGCACATGCTGAGAGAGAGGCAGAAACATTTCAGTAACACTGTCTCGGGTGAACTACACCTGGAAATGCTCCAGTTTTTTGAAAAAGTGTATTTAAACATCAGGATTTTGTTCATGTTGGAGATGAAGAGGCACTGATCACAGATACACAAATACAAATACAGAGAACACTATTTGGAAACACATCCATCAATCCATCCATTTCCCGCTTTGTATCCTGGTCCAGGTCATGGTGGCAGCAGTCTTAGCAAAGTAGCCCAGACCTCTGTAGGTACAACAGCTTCAAAGGTATTAAAATACTGCAGTAAATCCATTAAAAGAAATTTGTGGATTTACACTTGCTTCCGGCTATCAGGAGGAATCAGTATTTGAATAACAGAATTTAACTCACATTAAATTCACCTCGGAGCACCCCCCCCGAAAAGGGAAAATTGATAGCCAATTAATTAATTTAGTCTCAGTCAGTCTCATAAATCAGGACCTCTGATTAATAATTAAATTAATAACTACAACCAAAATTAACATATCCATAGCTAGTAAAGGTTGATGTGTTTTGGAGTTCTGACTAGTAAACGATTGGCAGCATTCACTCTTGTGCAAAATTAAATAGACCAACATGTATATTTTAACTAATTTACTTAAAAGATAATGAGTAAAACACACAATATGTAATCTAACTAAATGTACTTAACTAAAAGAACACAAGGCAGTGTGTGCGCACGCGTACGTGAGAGTGTGCGTGCTCGAGTGTGCGTGCTCGAGTGTGCGCATGTCAGGTGCGTGCCAGAAAGAACGTGTGTATGTTTCTTTGTTCTGCCTTCGTATGTTCCGCTGTTAGGTCCGAAACAAAAGAGAACGTGAAGCGGGAGCTTTGAGCTTCCTCTTCATGTGTGGCTATGTTTAAGAGCAATACGAAGTATATGTATGACTCGTGTAGGATAATGGTACCAGGTTAAAAAACACGATGGTTAGTTTGCATGCAAGACCCTGCATCCCTGTGCTGCTTTGTTAGCTGGCGATTCTGTCGGTCGGTCGGTCGAGCCAGGCTGGGAAGAGTTGTGTTTCTGATGTCGAATGCAGTCTTTGCTGTGCTGTGTTCCGATGGTGCTGCTTGACTGTTAACGTAATGGCGGACATTTCATAGTAAAAGTTCTCCTGAGGTGTTTCCAGGTCTAATGGGATTTATAATCCTCGAGCGTGTTCTGGTCTGTCCAGGTGCCTGATGGGATATATAATCCTACAGTGTGTTCTTGTCGCCCTGGGGACCAGATGAATCATCTGACAGCGCTGCTCCTCTTTTCACCTTCGTGTCCAAGACATATGGCTGCAGTTTTGAGGACACGACTACAAAGTCGATCATCCATCTCAGGTGTTCTGGTATCAGGTAAACTTATGAACCACCTTATGCTCGAACATGATGTTTGTTAAGGACAATCTATGACAGGACACTATACAAAACACTACAGGACACTATACAAAACACTACAGGACACTTTATGAAACATTAGAGGACACAATATGAAATAGTTTAGGAGAAAATTAAAATATTGGATCAAAATATGTGATGGGAGTGTCCCTACATCCCTTCCTGGAACAGAAACCAGCTGAGGGGAAGGTGATGTCAGACTGAGTGATGGAGTAGTAACAACATCTCTATTCAGTTTGAGGCGGGGTTGTATCACGTACCTGCTGTATCTGCTGCTGTAGCTGCAGTTTCTGGGTGTAGTCCAGGTGGAGAGCAGGGCAGACCCGGCTTGGCAGCACTAAGACAGAAGTGATGGTCTCGGGTTGTGGGCTGGCTGTGTCCTTCAGGTTTATGTTTTCACGGTGATGATTGGTTGTGTCCTGCAGGGCTCTCCTCTGCTGCAGCGCTTCGTACTGTTTTCTGACCGTTCGCCGTCGCTCTGTTAACATGCTGGCTAATGGTGCCTCAAAACTACGGACAGCAAAAAGGGACAACTGCTGAAACACAGAGAGCCTTGAAGACGTCCACTATGAAGTTGTATCAGGTTCCCTCCCACCTATCAGTGCAACAGTGACCCAGCGGTTTTCAAGCTCTGCCTCCTTGAGGGGCATGGTCTATGAGGTGTCAGAGGACTGAACACTAGTGGCATGTTTTCATAGATCTGGGATACCCACACCAAGATGTGCCAGCTGTGTTTGGAGAGGTTACTAAAAGGAGACATTTTTGTTATGACATATCTGACCTGGTAGGGGGTGGAGCCTAAAATGGTACACAGCTTGTTTCAGAAAATTGACACAGGATGTCTCCTCTCAGCTGGATTCTTCTTCATGTGTTCTGTGTGAAGAAGCAGCAGCAGAGGCCATTTCTCTTCCTCCCAACCCAAACAGTCACAGCACTTCTCTGCCGCACCGTCCCAACAGGAGGACCTACATCACTGTGATTGTAGAGGTGTGTGTTTGTATAGACGTGTGTGTGTGTGTGTGTGTGTGTATAGATGTATGGCCTCCCATCCTGCATCAGGACACAATGAACACACTCTGTGCAGGGCCGTTACCGTAAAGCCTGGGGAATGTTGAATTTGGGTCCAGTCTGTGACAGGGCCTCCTCCTCCTGTTGCTCCTCCTCCTCAGCTGCCACCTCCTCCTCCTGGAGCTGTACAGTGAAGAGACGTCAGCGTCACATGAAACGACCTTGTTGACCAAACAGTCCCTGAACTAAGGAACCAATTTGATTTTGATTTCTACTCTGTTTAAATCCAGCACAAAACACCATATGTGGCTTACACAGAAATACTGTTTGCAGGACTGGTAAACAAAATGTCACATGTACCAACAGCAAATAAAACAATATAAACTGTTAAATATGTATCTAAACATCCCCTATGAAGACTATAATCATTAGTAGAAATCAGTAGAAAGACAAGTTGGTAAAAATCAACTCAACTCACTGTATCAAAGAGCTCCTCCAGCAGCTCATTCACTTCCTTCTCTGAAAAAGAACAAGTGTTAACACTGAGGGGAAGACAAGAAGAAAAACACAGAGTCTGACATCCTAAAAAAGCTCCAGGCCAACACCTACTGGTGATCTGGACTGCCCGGTCCGTCCTGTAGTCCTCCAGATCGGGTTCATCCAGGTCTTCCAGGAAGTTGTACTCGGGGTCGTCATCGTCATCAGCTTCCTCTGAGAAAATAAACCAATTCAGTCAGCTGTCAGCGATGTAAACAACAACAAAAACAAACAGTCTCACACTTCCTTTGTTGTTAAAGTGAAATCAGGAACTTCTTTTAGTTAAAATATCAGAAACTACAGCTCCAGCTACCAGAACCAACAATCAGCACACTGTGGATAACACCAGAGCTGGAAGGAAATATGACTCGACCTTTGATGATACAGAAATGTGATAACAGAACAGTCTGATCAGAATCTGATCAGATGAAAGAACAGAAAACCCTGTTTCTGCACCTTTTTACGCCTCAGTAAGTATACATCCTGACATTTAATCAAACTGTAAAAGTACTGAGAGTGTACTGAAGCCTGAGCACTGTGCTGTGACTCAAACTTAATGGTTACACTTGTGTGTATTTCAACTTTAGAAAGGACTGGTTCAAAGACGTGAATCAGTGGGAGTTGTTGACGGATAACAAACCTTTTCTGATTCTGACGTCAGGTTTTTTATGTGAAAAAGAAGAAACTAACAGAGCAGACAGACAGACAGAAACTGTTTAACTGTAAAACTGTTTCACAACATGGAGATGAAATTAGGCATTTTTTTTGTTTTGACAGTGCTGTTGTCAGCCTGACCTCTGACCTTCATTGTCGGGGGCCATAAGACTCTGCAGCCACTTCGTCCAATGACGGTCCTCCTCCTGCTGGGCAGCACTCTGCTCATACATGTCATCTGTGATGTCAGGGGCCAGAAGCTCTGCCTCCAGCTGACCCAGAGGAATGTTAACCAGACGAAGTTTGGAGCGCGTGCGATACGCCAAACAGCTGGAGCCTTCATCACCACCACCGCCATCATCATCATCATCATCAGCAGCTTTTCTGTCCAGAGACTGACGGGGGGCAGGTAGAGAGACGGGTAGTCAATCAGACAGACAGACACATAGACACATAGAGGTGTGAGGGTACTGGGGGGTTACCTGGTTATAGGTGTAATAATAATAATAATAGGGGTGCACGGTGGCAGAGCGGCTAAAGCTCCTGCCTCCCAATAAGGAGATCGTGGGTTCGTGGGATCGATTCCCGGACCAGACCAACATCACACAATCTCTCTCCGGCTTCCTCCCACCGTCCAAAGACATGCATGTGTAGGTTAATTGATAACTCTAAATTGCCCGTATTGAATGAATGTGAGAGTGGATGGTTGTCTGTCCTTGTCTGTGTTAGCCCTGCGACGAGTTGGCCACTGTCCAGGGTGTACCCTGCCTAAGGCCCAAAGTCACTGGGATAGGCTCCAGTCACCCGCGACCCCCTAACGGGGACCAAGCGGTAGAAAATGGATGGATGGATAATAATAATAATAATAATAATATTAAACTTTATTTACAGGCGTTGTAACTCAAAGTGCTTTACAATAAAATTAAACAAAAGAAAAAATTAAAACAGGCAAATTAAAACAAGAGCAAACTGCAGATAAAACCAAGCAATCAAATGAATAACAAGCAAAAGAGTCAGTAAATAGCAAGAACAGGTATGCTAAGAACTACAGAATATATGAAAGACAGAAATATAACAAAGGAAGGCATAAGAACAATGAAATATGTAAAAGATAAGAATAAAACAAAGGAAGAGTGACAGTTTAGTTAAAAGCAATGTTGAATAAGTATGTTTTCAATTGTCCAAAAATGTTCACAGAGCTTGCATCTCTTATAGCCTTGGATTAGGAATTCCAATGTTTTGGTGCATAGTTAAAAAAAAGGCTGAGCTGCCGATTTTCTTATTTGTGTGATAGTCTGTATAAAAAAAACAAAAGAAAACAGCAGCAGAGGATCTAAGAGGCCGTGAAGGATTGTAAAAACGACACCATTCAGAGCCTTATAAACAAGTAAAAGAACTTCAATTCAGAATCAGAAATACTTTGTTGATCTCCGAGGGGAAACTCTTTTGTTACAGCTGCTCACTGTCACATCAGTGCACACAGGAACAGAAGCACTAAGCAAATCAAAATATAAGACACTATAATACAGGTAAGAAAAATTAAGGAAAAAGTGGATATAAGTATAAAAGCGTAATAAGTGTAAAGTACAAAAGTGGATTTAGAGGTTGATAAGTATGCACAGTATAATAATACAATGTAATAATATAAGTAATAAGTAATAGTGCAATAATGAGAACTGTCAAGTTAAGTGTAGTTTATTAAGATGATTATGAGACGGTGGATATTACACAGCAGTAATAGAAGTATGAATAAATAAATAAATATCTGAAAACAGAGTATATTGCAGTATTAAACAGAGAATATTACACAGTTATTTCAAGTATTGCAGCGATGTTAATGGTCCAATGTCCAGTTTATTGACTTACGGTCATATAGACTGACACTTAGTGAGTTAAAGAGTCTGATGGCCACAGGCAGGAATGACTTCCTGTGGCGCTCTGTGGTGCATTGTGGGGGGATGAGTCTTCCGCTGAAGGTACTATTCTAGTAGTAGTAGTAGTAGTAGTAGTAGTATAACCTGCTTGAAATTAACGCTTGAACAAGTTTTTCGGCATCTTGTTGGCATAAGAACGGCCGTACCTTTTCAATATTTCTTAAATTAAAGAAAGCTGCTTTGGCCACCTTCTTTATGTGGGATTTAAAGTCTAGGATAACGCCCAGACACGTGTCTTCTGATTTAACCTATGGGGCCAAACTGCCAAGTTTACAATTTCTGTTTTCCTACCATTTAATATAAGAAAGTTGGTCTGCATCCCCTTGTGTACTACAGCCAAACCAGTTGTTAAATGGCAAAAGTTTTGGTCATCACTTGGGTCCACTGAAATATACAGCTGTGTGTCATCAGCATAACTGTGGAAATTAAGCTTATGTTCTCTGATAACATCACCTAAAGGAAGCATGGACAATGAAAAAAGCAGAGGACCAAGGCAGCTTCCGTGAGCAACACCAAAAGGTAAGTCATATTTCCTTTTTACATAATCTCCCATAGTGACAAAAAACTCTCTCTGATATGTAGGAGCGGAACCAATTTAAAACACTCCCAGAGATGCCAACCCAGTTCTCAAGGTGCTAAATAAGAATATTGTGATCAACTGTGTCAAAGTCAGCACTTATATCTAATAGAACTAGAACAGAGACCTTGTTGGCAACAGTGCTAAAACTTTGGTGAGTGCTGTCTCAGTGCTATGATTTGCCCTGAACCCTGACTGAAACTTTTCTAAGATATTATTTTGGTTCAGGAAGTTGGTAATTTGGTTAAAAACAACCCTTTCCAGTATCTTACTTAAAAACAACTGATATAGGCCTATAGTGAATTCATCAGTATCTAGGTTTGTTTTTTTCAACAAGGGTTTTATAGCTGCAATTTTGAAAGATTCTGGAAAACATCCAATTTCAAGAGACATGTTAATGATATTTATGACATACAGTTAAACAAAATTCTTAAAAAATGTAGGGGGGACTGGGTCGAGACTGCATGTGGAAGACTTATTTTCATTCATAAACTTATATAGTTCCTGGTCAGAAATAGTAGTGAAATTCGACATGTTTGGACTATTTTTGCTAGGTTGACTGATGTTATCAGCATCTATGACAATAGTCGCTCTTATAGAGGTAATTTTATTGCTAAAGAATACTGCGAATTTCTCACATCTAGTGGAGGATATTTGGTCCAGGATGACATTGACAAGGGCATGATTGAGCAACCGGTTTATAGTTGTGAACAGTGTTCTAGGATCATTGTTACTTTCTGCAATCATCTTGACGAAATTAGTTATTCTTGCAGAACGTATCGCAGAGTTAAAAGATAGTGTTCCTTGTAGACCAGTTTTCCTCCACTTTCTCTCTGTTGCTCTACAAGATCTCAACAACAGAAACTGTCATCCATAGGGACATTTTATCAAATGATCTCTTTTATTCCCTGAGTGCTGCAACTGTATTTAAAATAGGTAGGTAATAGGTAGGTGTAGGCAGGCCTGACTGAATTACCTGGTTATAGGTGTAGGCAGGGCTGCAGTCCAGCTCCTCTTCCACAGCATTCAGTCTCTCCAGGAAGGAAGACTCAGGAGCAGGGAGGAGGTGCTGAGGAGCACAGGTGGAAGTCATCACCTGTTCCCGCAGGTGTCCTGGACATCTCTAAAGAAAAGGTCAGAGGTCAGGCTACCTGTAGGGCTTCGAGGTCAGGGTACGTGTAGGAGGTCTGAGTTCAGGGTACCTGTAGGGGTTCATCAGTCCCATGGTCTGGCGGAAGTTTGGGCTGAGAGCTCTGATGCATTCTGGGAGGTGAAGCTAAGCTGTCTGCATCACTGAGGAAGGTCTGCGCACACACACACACACACACACACACACACACACACACAAACACTTCCAGTCATTAAAAGGAAACTTCTGGTATTTTTAAACCTGGCTCTTAATCTCATTGACACATTGTGTCTGTTCTGACCAGGGTTTCCGTTATACGGTAATTACCGTTTTTTTTTAACCAGCAAAATCTGTTGAAGTCCAACATATTTAAATCTCTCCGGTCATAATGTCCGGTGAAAAGAAATGCCATCACTGATGACAGCGCTCCGCGGTTATGGAGGCTTGAATTTTTAATGGCCTGCAAAGTCCTCATCAGGGATTTCAGCGACATCTATCCAAGTGGGCCAAACTGGTCAAAACGCTTTATAGCACGAAGTCACACACAGTTACTGATTTTGGTGAAACTGAATCATATGTTATGGAGAAAATGAATTCTGGTTTTCCTTCTGATGTCCTCAGGCTGCTCTGCCTTGACTCTCTGTGATTGACAGAGTTTCATGATGGACAGAAAGCTTTACTTCTTGCTAAAGTAAGTTAACCGCTAACTGCTGTCAGCAAGTTAGCTCAGTTAGCCGTGCTGCCAGGACTGGCAGCTCAGAGCACCGAATGTTTACACTGTGAGCCCAGGAGCTTTGGACCACCGGGAGGAGGAGGTTTACAGGCCTGGGGTGAGGAGGAGCCAGAAGGGAACGCTGACGGGGAGCAGAGCTGGTGTCGTGCCAGAACAGTAGCCAGGCGAGCGGGCAACGTGACCAGGCTCAGCAGCCTCTACGGATATCATGGCAGAGGCAAAGAGACCGAAGAGCACGTTGACGGAGGAAGCTAAGAAGAGAAAAACAGAGAGTGACCGAGTAAGAGGCCGGATGAGAGTAAATCTCAGACTGGCTTTTAGACGTTGGCAAGAGCTTGGCGAAATAAAAGGCTGCAAGACAGACGCCGAGCTGGGCTTTTTGCTGTTGGACATGTAATTAATATTAGCTGGCTCGCTATGTCTTGTGTTGTTGCACTTGATTTATGTTTGGCTTGTTAGCAAAGTTGTTGACTTGCTAGTTTTTTATCATAAGTAATGTAATCATAACAAATGCACGTGTACAGCCGTGCATATTTACGACAGCAGTGTATAAGTGAATTGCACTCTTAAACTGGGGGTGCCAAATTGCAAAGAAATACCAATTACCAATACCAAAACAGGAATTTCTCCCATTTGTCTGGGACTTTTCACTCTTCACCTCAGCTGGAGAATTGTAAAAATGGCTCTCATATCATCTAGCTCTCTGGCTATTCTGCAGAGAGCCAGATGGTAAAGAAAGCAAAAAGAAACACAAGAGCCAACTTTTGTAAAAAGGAAAAGAATGAAACCAAAGAGGGACCTTGAGAAACACCCGAGGAAGTAGGAACAGAGATATCCCTTTCGTCGATAACGTCACTTAATTCCTTACCGACTGGAACTTTTTAAACGGGACTGTTGCCAAACCACTCAGGATCACGTATTTTATCCATCAACATTGAAATGGCCCTACACTCCTGCAAGGCCTTTTCACCATGACGTCCTGAAAGTCTTGCCTTCTGTCACCCTGCCTCAAATTCAGGTACTACTAGTCAGTCAGATTATCCTCTGCCTGGGTCGATCCCAGTCAGGATCAGCAGATAAACCTGACTGTATTCTGCTCACTGAGACCTGGCTCGACAAGACAGGTAACAAAGAGCTAATTGAAACAGCACCTGCTCACTTTAAATTTTCACATTGCACAAGAAGCAACAGAAAGGGCGGGGGGATTGCTGCTGTCTATGCAGACTACTTAAACTGTAAAATAGTTTCTCTTGGTGACTTATCAACTTTTGAATGTCTAGCTATGGTTGTTAAATCTGCTTTTCCTACCTTGTTACTCACAGTGTATCACCGCCCTAAGCTCAAAAAAGGTTTTCTAGATGAATTTGTTGAGCTGCTGTCAAAAATTTCCATTGACTATGACTGCATTGTCATCTCAGGCAATTTCAATATTCATATAGACAATACCACTAACTCAGACACAAAACTCTTTCTTAATGTGCTAGAAACATTTGAATTTTCATAGCATGTTACAGGGCCCACACAGGACACACCGTTGACCTGGTTATCTCCAAAGGCCTCGATATAACACTAACTGCCATTCTGGATGTTGCCATTTCAGATAATTCTTGCATCTTTTTTAATATGTCCTGTGTACCCAAACATGACAATGTAGTCAGATTCATAAATAACACTTCAGATATGTTTGTTTATAAATACACTGCCCACCATGTCATCATGCGACGAGATGATGGACAACTTCAACTCCGTTGCAAGTCAGATCATGGACAGCATCCCATTAGAACAAAAGAGATCACTGGAAAACGCAAAGCTCCTTGGAGAATTGGGGAAAATGTGAGGATCCTAAAAAGATCCTGCTGATGGGCTGAACGTAAATGGCGAAAGAACAAGCTGCAGGTAGATTATGAAATCTATATAATCTATAATAAATACACTTAACTGCTATAACAAAGACATTAAAATTTCAAGAAAGCATCACATCTCACAAATGATAAATGACCATGAAAACAATGCTCGCTTTTTGTTCTCCAAAACTGATAAACTAATAAATCCCACCAGATCAAGTCCTGCTGAACTCCTCACTTCAGATAAATGTAATGACTTTTCCACCTACTTCCAAGAAAAAATCTCCAGCACCAGAAATAATACCGTAATATCCCGCAAAAGTGAATCTATCCTGTGTCCCCTCACATCAGTGTGCCATCCTGGTAACTATGTGTAATTTTTCAACCGTCAACTGTAGTGATCTTGATGAGGTGGTCCAGCAGATCCAGAAAAGGTTGTCTACAAACAACTGCAAAGATACCTAACCCTAAACAATCTGTATGATGTGTACCAGTCGAGTTTTAGAGTGAATCATAGTAATGAAACAGCTCTTGTTGAAGTAATTAATGATCATAAAATCAACAGCGATGCAAACACACTTTCCATTCTTGTATTATTAGACCTGAGTGGCGCTTTTAACACTGTTGATAATGACATTCTACTATATAGACTTGAAAACTGTATTGGTTTATCTGGACCTTTTCTTCAATGGTTCTCAACATACTTAAAAGAAGGAGTTTCTCAGTATCTATTGGCAACTTTACTTCTGAAGAAGTCAACATTTTCTGTGGGGTTCCACAAGGGTCAGTTCTTGGTCCACTACTATTCAATGTGTACATGCTCCCTCTTGGTACCATCATACAAAATCACAATGTAGCCTACCATTCCTATGGCGATGATACGCAGCGGTATGTCTCAATACTCATAGTAGGCCCAAAAGTACCAAGACAAGATTATCCATCTTATGCTCACTGTGCTTTAGAAAAAATGTTGATGTCAGAAACATGGGTGTTATTATTGATGCCAATCTTAACTTCTGGCATCACATCAACACTATTATGAAGACAGCTTTCTACCATTTAAAAAAACATTTCCAAAGAAGCTTCCTGTCCCAGTCTGACTCTGAAAAACTGGTCCATGTATTCATCTCTAGCGATTCGATTACTGTAATGCCGTTTCCGCAGGACTTCCCAAAAAGACAACAGGTAGGCTCCAGCTCATTCAGAATGCTGCAGCCAGAGTGCTAACTGGGACTAGGAAAATACAGCACATTACACCTGTACTGAAAACACTTCACTGGCTGCTGGTACAGAACAGAATTGACTTTTAAAAAAGGTATAACTGCTTGTTTACAAGGCCCTAAATGGCATGGCTCCTAAATATGTTTCCGACCTGCTCACTGGCTATAGCCCAATGAGATCCCTCAGATCATCAAGCATATGTCTCCTAAATGTACCTAAAATTAAAACTAAATCAGGTAAAGGTGCTTTTAGTTACTATGGTGCTGTTCTCTGGAACAAACTGCCTGATGACCTAAGATCTGCTGAAACTGTATCTTCTTTTAAAAGCAGTGTGTTTGTGCTCTAGTGGTTTGACCAAGTTTAAACCAGTAAAAAAATAAATGAAAAATAAAGGCCAGTATCAAACCCAACAAAGGATACATGCATTCATACACAAACCCCTGGTTAATTTTTTCACAACACAAACAAATATATAATTATTTTGCAACCTCAATACTACACTTCAGGATTTCCCGGTTAACCAACAACAAAACTCAAACAAGGAAGTATTTGTGTTTTCTATCTCATTTGTTTAATGTTTTTTTCCCCATGTTTTACTGTAAAGCACATTGTGTTTACCTGTGTATGAAATGTGCTATACAAATAAAATTGACTTGACTAAAGAAAAAGTTTCTTGAACAGATTAGTCTCTTCAATGTTGAGGGTGAAAATTTTCTTCAGTGTGGTTTTCAGAAGGCTGGCTACATATCAGTAACAACTAGGGCTGCATGATATATCATTTCTGTATCAACATCGCTATGTGCACATGTGCAATAGTCACATTGCAGGACGTGCAATGTCAAGTAAGTAACTCAAACACGTCATAAATCATGCTACAACTTTTTTGCTGCTTGATACAAAATGAAAACTGGCAAGCTTCTCATCTTCCATGACTAATCTACATGAAAAGTTGCCGATATGGCGGCCGATATATTGAATTTTTGAGCTGGAATGAAAACAGAACTTTTCTTTGTGGATTGTGCACCAATATGCCTATGCAAAGGTACTCAGAAGGCTGCTTTCTTAAACAAATAACTATTAGAATATTTCAGTTAAATATTCTTTAACATGTTAAATAATTTAACATATACATTGTCAACCAATTCTAGAAATGAACACTGAGAAAATAAAGAATAAATAAAAATAAAATGAATAGCTAAATAAACATTAGTATTATTTGTTCAGTATCAGTCAATTGCTGACCATTTGAATATAGAATAAATAAAAAACAGCTATTAATTATCAGTACTGTTCAGTATCGCTGAATTGCTGAAGTAGCAGAAAATGCCATGGAAATAGTCAAGTAAAGTACCTCTAAATTGTACTAAAGTACAGTACTAAATGTACTTAGTTACATTCCATCACTGCTCTCTACTAAACCACATATTCTCTAACTTTATCAAGCTATGAGATTCATGCTGCAGCTTTGTTCCGATTCTGAACCATTATTTCAGTGGATTGAACTCCAATCGGAAACGCTTTTTTCTTGCTTATCAAAATATGTCATCTGTAGCAATATTTCACTGTTAATGTAACGGTCACTAACATTAACTCATGGTTCGCTGCTGACGAGTCAAGAGATGAACAGCGCCTCTGCTATAAACGTTCAGGGGAAATGTTCAACGTATCCGGTGAAAAAACAGGCTTCTGACGTTATTTATTTACTTTCCAGCATCTCAGCAGCTAGCTAACAATGTAGCGTGAAGTCAACACTCAACGGACTCAAACCAAACCACCAGCGCACCGTCGTCTGCTGAGCTGCAGAATGATGAAGAGATGCTCTGATGCTTACCTTTCAATCTGCTACTGACTGACAAACTATAGCTGGCTAGCTACTTCGCTAACACAGCAAACAGTTGTGATAAGCATGAGTGACATGACGGTAACTACCAGGTAACTTACCTGCAGTGAGTCACAGCAGCAGCAGACGGAGGAGGACAGGAGGAAGGACTGATACTGACTGATGTCTGAGTCCTTCATTCTTTCCAAACTTCACCCATTATTTTTATGTCATTATGTCAATATTTTATTTTATTTATATATATTATTAGCATTATTATTAATATTTTTCCAGTTCTGAATTTAAAGACAACCAGGCTGACATAGGAACTGAATAGCTAATATGAACACTTCAATATTTATTTATCGCAAGTCATATCTTTATCACAATATTGAACACTGTTGTAGCAGATTTTCCTCATATTGTGCAGGCCTAACAGGTTGTAACGCTCCTGTTCACTGTTCAGTCTTTACTTGTTCTGTTTAATTTAGTGTTCAATGATTAAACTGTTTGGTTCCACCAGTAACAGTTTTTATGATAGTGTCATTAATGTGAATCAGCGCCATACATTCAGTCCGAACACAAAAACTGTGACAGAAACTAAACTAACAAAACGGTTTAAAAAGGTCCAGTATGTAACATTTAGGAGGAGCTATTGGCAGAAATGGAATATAATATTTATAAGTATGTTTTCATTAATGCATAAATCACCAGAAAATAAGAATCGTTGTGTTTTCATTACCTTAGAATAAGCCGTTTTTATCTACACAGGGAGCAGGTCCCCTTCCACGGAGGCCGCCATGTTGCACCGCCATGTTTCTACAGTAGCCCAGAAAGGAGAAACCAATCACTGGCTCTAGATAAGGCCTTTCACGTTTTTCGCGAGTTTTGCGGCCACCGTTGTTTCTCCTACATGCTTGGAAGTGGAGGGTGAGACGAGCGGTATTCAATAGTTGCAATTTCATCGCTATATGCCGCTAAATCCTACATACTGGACCTTTAAATAACGTGGCAGGTTACAGCAGCTGTGAAAGGTCAAAGAACCACTCACCTCCTCAGCTGTGTCTTCCTCTTCCTCCTCTTCCTCATCAGGACAATACTCTTCATCTGACGAGCCTTCATCCTCCTCAAGATCAATGTCAACAAACTGAGGAGGCTGCAGGACAGGCAGACAGTCAGACAGTTAGCGAGAGAGAGACAGAAATCATCCTGCAGGCTGGATGAGTTAGTTTACCTTGACTGTGGCTGTGTTCAATACTGACAGACTCCAGTTCAGTGGCTGTAACCAGACAAACAGGTAAAGGACAGTCAGATTAAACAGACTTGTTTTGATCTCCAGGTAAAGTATTAGAGAGGACTGTAGGAGGTTGAGTTTACCTGTCCCTGCTGGACGGCCTGTTTCAGTCTGGATCGAGTCATCTTTGGCTCCTAAAAGAGAAATTTTAAAAAATTATTTTCAAATTGTAGGTTTAAACACAGACAGACAGACAGACAAAAGAATAAAGGAAGTGGACATTCAGTCTGACACAGTATTCATGTCAAATATCTGGCTCTTTAGCTGCTAAATGCTCCACTATGTCCACCAGCTGGTCTCTAACTGTGTCTGCCAGCTGTTTGCTGCTGAGCAGGTCATGTGCTGTGGCTTTTTACAGCTTTTTCTCTAAAAACAGCTGAGACCCAACCAGACAGGAAATGTTTAGTAAAACCAAAACACTGAGCTAAAAGAGACTAAAATGCTCCTGATAGAGATGGAGACAATTTTCTGTGACTTCATCACTATCAGAGACGCTTTAACATTACACAGACACATCTGAGTTACTGTTAATAAAGTTTTTAGACTAATTTAAAGGTTTTAAAACAGACCTGTGAACAGATTCTAATATATAATCGGAAGGTTTTCAGGACGTTTCCTCAACTGTGAACAAAAACTAATTTTGTTCGTAAAGAAACATTTTTAAAAACGTGAAGACGCTTCAAGAAAACATGGACACTCACAAACATGGGCAGATCTTGAGTGTCTCTGATGGCAGCTTTCATCATGGCCACCACACACTCATGGGTAATCACCTCCTGAAACGGGACACAAAATACGTAAACATGTTACACGCAGTGTGTAGAGTAGAGTAGGCCCTGTACCGAACGCCCCGAACCATTCGGTACAGGGCGTTCGGTTTGTTATGAGACTTCCTCGGATCGGTACGCCCTGCAACCATTATTACTGCCAAAATAGTCTATTTATGTCGACTACTTGCACATGCGGAACATAAAGTCTAGAGCGCAAGTTTTACCTGGAACGTTTTTGGCAGCGCACCAGTTGCTGTTTATCAGCTGTAGCATGCTAGTCGGCGTAGCCCGGTTAGTCAAGCTCATGTAGTGTCGCTGCCTCCAAATGTTAAACACAAATGAGAGACCAGAGCTGGAGGGTCCTCTTTGATATTTAGATCCACTGTATGGGAGCGTTACGGTTTCCTGGTTAGTTACGATGGACAACTATTAGTGTCAGACTGTTTGCCGACATTGTTCAACTGAAGTCGGGTATCTCTGTGGAAACACTTCACACGTCATTTACGACGCCATCACCCAAATGTGTCGATTAGCCGAACGAAACAAAAACAGACTGGAAGGCGAGTCCTCTTCCCCACAGCGTTCAGGCAGCCTCTCGCTGCAGATTCGGACCGTGCCAGATCGATAACCGATGCTACAGGAGAGTTTATCGCTGCAGATGTGCGACCGTACTCAGTCATAGAGAATACAGCATTAAAGCATATGGTCAAAGTGTCTTCACGCGTGCATTTCAGTCAGTCCGTTGTGCTGCCCCGTATAAACCAGCACAAGCTGCAGTGCAGGAATTGTCAACAGGTCAGAGTCTTACGATGAAGCATTACTGACATGTGTGTTATTTATGTTATTTTTTTATTTATTGACAATATGACAGTATTTGAGTGCATTAACTGTTACAGTAAGAATCATGGCCATTGAGTTACTATTGAATGTTTCCGTTTTTCAAAATAAATGACAAAAATACATTTTTTGGGCGGTATACCAGTTTCATCACCATCACCGGTGTCACGTTCTTCCACGACGTGGATTTTGCAATACAGTCACTACCGTGATAAATGTTTTAGCATATTAAAACTAAGGTGCTTTTACTGAGGCTATGCACATACTCATAGAACATCCAGTAACTTACTATTTTCCTCGCTAACGCCAACAACGGTGTAAGATGTGGAAGGTAACGTTACGAGCAAAGCACGTCAATTTCTCTGATGTTGGCTGCAAAAACCAACACAAAAGTCTTCATCTACTCCCACCATCCGAGGAAGTGAAGAGCCAGTGGATTCACTTTATTTTTGATGGAAATGTCCCCACAACATCTGGAAAACTCTTTCATGTGTACACTAAGTTGACCATTTGACTTCGGACTGCTACGAGGGCCAGAACAAAGCAGGATTCGCTTCAAAACTGAAGCTCAATGATGGATCGATTCCGACTTTAAACTCGGAAGCTTAGCCATTTTTAGGTTGCTTCACTATTTATTTTGCAGGATAACCTGTTGCACTTGGTGTTAGCATGGTGTGGAGCTAATGTGGCTAGCGTCTATAATCCGACACGCTGGGACGATGTTGGACTAGCTAATGTTGTAATACTGAGGGACAGTCAAGAGAACTTGTGTGAACGTTAAGCCTCATCTGAAGCCAATTAACTAACCAGATTAGTAGGCTGGATGTGGGAAATTGTTTTTTCACGTTGCTTTTTGTGGAACCGCTAACGCTAGCTCAGCTGGCTTTGTTGTTACTCGAAAGCCCCCTCTGCTCACACCTGTGTTATGTCCAGACTGGTTTTCAAACTAACTGGTTCCCGTAAGCGTCCATGCTTTCTGTTCACCTAACAGCAGATTAAATGTCTTTTTTGGTAGGTGGCTGTGACGTAGTGCTCATATTCGCCGCAGTAGATATGAGATGCGACTTGAAAATCGGCAGTAATATGTTTGCGAATGTGTGATTTAATCTGGTGACACAGACAGACCACAAGTAGTGCTGTGTGTGCCTGTTGCTGCCGTATGTAAATGTACTTGATAGACATGTCCCGCTGCAGTACACCGAGTATTGTACTTATATACTTTGGGTTTTCAGCCAAATAAATGCTGTTGAGATGCCTAATCCTACCCCTTGTCTAACTCTGAGAATGCATCACATTACATTTACTAATTAACCTACATTATGTGGCAGGCTACTCCTCCCAAACACGTGTAGTCCTATACCTCATTTCCATTCCTATTTGGAGCCAATAAACACACAGTTTTAATCATTTTTCTTTCTTCAGATATGTTCCCTTACATTGCCAACAGAGTGAAAAGAGGTAGAATCATGTTTTGAGTGGAGTATCCCTTTTATTTTTGTAATACTGTGATATAATACAGTAACTGTAAAATACAAAGAACCATACCGTGATATAAATTTTAGGCCACATCACCCACCCCTAGTGTAGAGTATTGAAACATGTTACACGCAGTGTTTAGCGTATGTGTGATGAACATGTTCTCTACATGTGTACAGTGATAGCACACTAACTTCTTAAGCAGACAGGTGACCCTATTCTACAGGTGATCCTATGTATGTAAACTGTAAGTATTTCTAAAGTATGTAAAATATTTCTGATTCTGATGTAACAATCATGTTCTATATGTTTTTGTAGTAAAAACAGAATATTTAACATTCAGTTGAAGACATGTAACTGTTAGTTAACACGGGGAGAACATGTTACTGTGTGTGAGACGCTCACATGCAGGATGGTGCGCACATTGCTAGTCGTCAGGTTGTGCTGTTTGGACTTCCTGTCCAGGTCAATGTCCAGTCGTCCCAGTTCATCCTCACTGGACTCGCTGGTCGCCATGGTGACCACCTCCTCTCCCAACATCCCGCCACCTGACCACGAGACAGACAAAACTTGACGGGTGAATTCAACCAAACTTCATATAAAACATGATTTGATGCGTTTATGTCATCGTGATGTCACAGTTTACTTCTGTGTCACCTGAGACAGATGTTCTCTCCTCTTCCTGTCTGTCCTCCGTGGAACTTTCTGTGTGAGGTGTGGACGCCGTCTGTGACTTCCTGTCCAGTCTGAAGACGATGTTGTCTCTGACCGTCCTCAAAGATTTAGACTCCAGCGGACAAACATCTTCTTCTGCTGGGCGCCGCCTCTCCATCCGCTGGAACACACAGGAGGACCATCAGTGATCAATACAACAACTGATCAGTACCATCAGTGATCAATACAACAACTGATCAGTACCATCAGTGATCATTACAACAACTTAATAATACTTTCAATGTTCAATACTATCAGTGATCTTTAAGACCGATCAATACCATCATTGATCAAGAGAAGTGATCAATACATAGTGAAGACAGACAGGTGTTTAGCTCATTAGCTCAGATGCACTTTAGCTCTAGCTAGTTTAGCTTTAGTTAAGAAGACGTGCCAGTTCAAACGTGAAATCACACTGACTCAGTTTATGACCCGATTTAACTGAACCATGTTAGGCTTCTAAACGTGCAAAGCGACAGAGCAGCAGTCCACATATTTCTCTCTGTTGGAATAACGAAGCTTTCTGTGCAACAATAGAAGCTGCTTTAGCTGACCGACAGCTAACGTTAGCTAAGCTAACGGACAGCGGCAGTCGGTCCCACTGAGCAGGCGCAGTGATTGTTTCAGTGTATATTGGTTGTGGCGCGAAGTTCGGCTGTAATATCAATAATAAAGAAGTGGAACCATCAAACAATCCGGTTTTCTTACTGAGTCTGTTACTCAGAAAGAAAACTGAAAACTTACCCTCACACTGATGCCTGTAGCCATCTGTTACTCCGTCATAATAACTCCATTAGCCGCTGTGAGCTGTTAGCTTCTGTAAGCTATGCTAGCCTCTGTTCCGACAATAACAATATCTCTTCCGGCCCGAGTTCCTTCAGAATAAAAGCGGAACCTCATTGGTTTTAATGGCGGTCCACTGTAAAAGGTACATGGCGCCACCTGTTGTATCGGATGTTGTATCATCAGGACTCTGCAATGAAGATGGAGTAAACTATTATTTTAAAAGTTTTTATAGAGTTTATTATATTCTGGACATTAAACCCATTTCCTAGAAATATAATAATACCTCCTCTCATCCTGTTCCTTCGAGCCCATGGCCTTCAGTCTGACTGCTCAACAGTGTCTTTACAGTTTCTATACAATTCACTTGTCCACAAATCATATATTTCTCTTTTATTAGAAACTTCTCTGTCCACTTCTTTGTCTACTGTGCTGTGTAGGAATCACAGAAGGACATAAATAACCAGGTAGTTATGTTTCAAAAACATTAGGCTGCATTCATATTTGCAAATCTCTATGTATTTTTGTGGATTACTTTACACAACACAGTTAAATCAATACATGTTTGTGAATAGTGAGATATTTGTGGATCACTTCAACTCAAGTCACATAGTTCATCAGGGTTAGGGGGTAAGGGGGTTAGGGGTAAGGAGGTTAGGTGAAGAAAGGGTTAACTCCCAACAGGAAGTTATAATGCACTGGCACTAGTTTTTCTTTGTATTATAAGTTCATAAAATCAACAGTTTCTACTATATGGTTTATAAAAGATCTAAAAACCCAAAGAAGGAAGGAATTGAGGGAAATAATATAATAAAATAGTCTTGGAGTAAAATAACCAAGAAATGGAGCAAGTGACCACATAGTCCAGCAGGTGGAGGCTCCGAGTTAAGGCTCCTGTACCGGGGAGATTTGAGACGCCACCACTGATTCATAGAATGAAGTGCTCAGGCCTGATTCAGGAAAGCATCGAGGCCAGAATAAAACCCATAATTTCCCTTTAACTTACCATGTCTTGAAGTAATCATAAAAACCTGGTATTTAAAAAAGATTTTGATGTAAAGGGCGTTGGGGAAAACAGACAAACAGAACTGCAGCAGGGCGTTAAGTGCTAAAAGGAAAGGTAAGTGCTAATCAAAAGAAGATGTAAAAATTCTATTAATAATAATAATAATAATATTATAAATAAGTGCTTCAATAGAAGAACCTGCATATAATTAATCATAATTATACATAATAAACGATTAAATAAATAAATACACAAAAACACAAAAAATCAAACAGAATAGCCCTGTTGCAGCCATGTCTGCCTAAGGTCCTGACCAATATTCAGTTCAAAAGTTTAAAATTACGAGCCAATGTCGTGTTGAAAGATATGTTTTTAATTGAATTTTTAAAACAGACAGACACATCATCCCATCCCGTTAAGGACTGGGGTTTCAAAAAATTGGACTCTATTATCCAGAGGAAATATGCTAATGGTTCCAGCCTTTGTAGCTACGTTTCGAGGCGGTTTGCTTTTCGTCAGGCTAAGGCGGAACAATGTAGGGCCTACTTGGGCCTCCTATCCTTCTTACAGCGGGGCCTGTCTGGGCCTATACCACTGATGTGCCAAAATGGGGCTCCCGTTTGGAGTTGTCCCCTGGCAAAGACAGAGCCGGACTGGGACATCTGCCTGTTACTAAGCGGGGCACTTCTAATCCCCAATTTAGCCTCTCACCATTTTGTGCTTTCTGTACTTTAGTTTAAGTTACAACATTTTATTTCCTTATCTTAGGTTTGTTTTTCCTTCACTTAGGTTCTCGTTTAGTCCTCTGCTATATTTTGTTTTATTTGTACTTTCTTTTAAGTTACAATCCTAGTTTAGGTTTAATTTACCATTTTTTTGGTTATCAGTTATTTTAATAGAGTTTTTTCTCTTCTTCTCCTTTTTATGGTCTCTCCCCCTCTTCTCCATCCCAACCCCTCCGGGTTAGGGTTAGGGTTAGGGTAGGGGAACTGAACCTGACCCCCAGCAAAGTGGGAGACAGGACGTGCACGGTCCTTCCCCCGGTAGTCCCTACCCCCACCCCCTCTATCAAAGGCGGATTGGTGGTAATATCCACCCTGAAATGGTCTTTGTCGATCCCGTTCAGGGGATAGGGTTAGGGTTAGGGTTAGGTGAAGAAAGGGTTAACTCCCTGCAGGGAGTTATAATGCACTGGCACTAGTATTTCTTTGTATTATAAGTTCATAAAATCAACAGGTGCTACTATATGGTTTATAAAAGATGTAAAAAACCAAAAGAAAAAAATTAGGGGAAACAACAAATCAGTGTCTGGGACTAAAATAACTAAGAAATGGAATAAATGACCACATAGTCTAACAGTCGAAGGGGCTCAGTTAAATCTCCTGTAACGGGGAGATTTGAGACACCACCATTGATAATTCATAAAAAGTAAGCACTCAGGTATAATTTCGGGAGAGCAGCTGGGTCAGAAAAACAAAAAAACAGACAAACAGAACTGCAGCAGGGCGGTAAGTGCTGGAAAGAAAAAAAGACAAGTGCTGATTAATCAAAGGGAAAACACAATAGCCCTGTTGCAGCAATGTCTGCCTAAGGTCCTGACCAATACTCAGTTTAAAAGCTTAAAACTACAGGCCGACCCCGTGTTAAAAAATGTGTGTTTTTATTATTTAAATTTTTACATCTTCCAGGTAATAGATCTCGCTGGAACCTGACCGGAAAGAAGGGGAGAAGAGAAAGAAACTCAACCAAAGGTAGGGAGGATCAAATGCCAACCAGGTAGGTAAGTATGAAAAGGTAAGTAGGTAAAAGAAAAACAGGTAAGGAAAATGGAAACTTGGGGTTAGGGTTAGGGTTAAGGGTTAGGGTTAGGTTAGGGTTAGGTTAGGTTAGGGTTAGGGTTAAGGGTTAGGGTTAGGTTAGGTTAGGGTTAAAATTAAAATTAGGGGTTAGGGTTAAAATTAAAATTAAAATTAAAATTAAAATTAAAATTAAAATTAGGGGTTAGGGTTAGGGTTAGGTTAGGGTTAAAATTAAAATTAGGGAAACAACAAATCAGTGTCTGGGACTAAAATAACTAAGAAATGGAATAAATGACCACATAGTCTAACAGTCGAAGGGCTCAGTTAAATCTCCTGTAACGGGAGATTTGAGACACTACCATTGATAATTCATAAAAAGTAAGCACTCAGGTATAATTTCGAGAGCAGCTGGGTCAGAAAACAAAAACAGACAAACAGAACTGCAGCAGGGCGGTAAGTGCTGGAAAGAAAAAGATAAGTGCTGATTAATCAAAGGAGATGCAAGAAATTATATTTAAATAAAATATTTAAAACACAATATATATATACACACAATTAAAACCATGCCAAACACAAAATTTATAATCCATATCTGAGAGAATGTCTTAGTTCCCAATGCTAGTCCCAAGTATAGCCAATAAAAGATGATTTGAATTATTCTGAATAGAGAAAGGAAAAGGAAAAAAGGGGGTTTTAGGTAGACAACATATCATAATTTTTCATTAAAACCACTGGGGTCTAACGCCTTTAGGCGAGTGATCCATTTCCTCTCTGCTCGCTTGCGCTGTAGGGTGGACCAGCCGTCTCTGCCCTCCAGGCCTCTATACCTGAGATGCTCCAAACCAAACATTTTAAAGTGCTTATGAAGTAAGGTGGTGGCTCTCCTCCCGAATACGGTAAATGTGTTGAGTTACACGTGTTTTCA
>CM050855.1:38808726-38888856 GCA_027580175.1 Siniperca scherzeri | reverse complement strand
GAGGTATAAAGTTTGGTTTTCTGACTTGTCATATGTACGTATCAAATATACTGAACCACAAAACAATTCACTGAAGTCTCCTGTTACATTTAACAAGGTAGGTGGCAAATCTGCAAAACCAGGTAAGAGTAGTCCATTTATAGAAAATGTACTAATTTGTTTATTTCTAAATTGTTCAACTTCATTCCCAGTGACTCATATTTATCGCATTCTTCAAATAAATATATATTTTCTACGCAGCTATTAATAAAACTATTAAAACTCAGCTTTAATATACTGACAAAGGATATTTCCACAGGATCCTATCATTTAAGAGTCAAGATTTAGATGGTAACAACAGTACACATCTATTACAGGAGATATTATGCTCCCAGGTGAACATCTAGTTGGCCAGTTCCAGATGTTTCCTAATCTAGACCCTGTTAATCTCAAACTGGAAAGTACTTTTCACCTGTGTGAACTAGTGCCCTGGGGTTGTTTCATCCTTGAATTCCAGCCTGCTAGTTCTTTAAACTATATTTGTAAAAATATGCAATGACTATCTCGCATCAGTTATAGCACAAAAGAAGATCCTATACAGGAAAGAAGTTGAACCTATAACTAAACTGGATTGATCCTTCATTGATTCACATAGGCTGCTACTGTAAACTGTGGGTCTGTCTTTCATCAGAAAAGAGGAACTGTAAGTTGAGCATCATCTTCATAAGTCTTTTGAGAGCGGAGGATGATGTCCATGTGGTCTCCCTTCTCCACAACCACATGGACGGCACCTGTTAAAGCAAGATACTTTAATGAAGACTTGAAAGATGGCAATATGTATCATATCACATACCAGCTTGTCAGACCAGGTGTATGGAGGTTTGCCTCAGTGCAGGACCATCATGTATATAGACTTACATATTTAATACCCAAAACTTGAAATGGGCACATTTCCTTTGAACACTATGGCTGAGATTGTGTGTGTGTGTGTGTGTGTGTATGACACTGTTCTCACAATATTATGACATGATTAATCAAACTGTCAATAAAAAGCATTCCTTAAAGGTCCAGTGTGCAACATTTAGGAGGAGCTATTGGCAGAAATTTAATAGAATATTTTATAAGTATGTTTTCATTAGTGTATAATCGCCTGAAAATAAGAATCGTATTTTCGTTACCTTTAGAATAAGCCGTTCATCTACAGAGGGAGCGGGTCTCCTTCCACAGAAGCCATGTTGCACCGCCATGTTTCTACAGTAGCCCAGAACGGGCACACCTCTAAAGCTCACTGATTAACATGTTATATCTTGTTTTTTTAATATATAGACAAAGAGAAATGAAAAAACAACAGTTTGTAATTGTACAGGGAGTAATGTGCTAGAACTAGAACTGCCCTAATAAGTCCTTTAAGACTCTCCAGTTGATCCAGAATGCTGCGGCACGTGTACTGTCAAGAACTAGGAAAAGAGATCATATTTCTCCAATATTAGCTTCTCTGCACTGGCTCCCTGTAAAATCCAGAATAGAATTTAAAATCCTTCTCCTCACCTACAAAGCTCTTAATGGTCTGGCACCATCATATCTTAAAGATCTCATAATACCATATTATCCGACTAGAACACTGCACTCCCAGGATGCAGGGTTACTTGTGGTTCCTAGAGTCTCCAAAAGTAGAATGGGAGCCAGAGCCTTCAGTTATCAAGCTCCTCTCCTGTGGAATCACATCCCAATGTGGGTGCGGGAGGCAGACACCATCTCCACATTTAAGAGTAGGCTTAAGACTTTCCTCCTTGATAAAGCTTATAGTTAGGGCTGGCTTGGGTGAGTCCTGAACCATCCCTTAGTTATGCTGCTATAGGCCTAGACTGCCGGGAGATGATGCACCTCTTTCCTCTCTCTCCTTTCCTCTCCTCTGTATGCATTTTTATCCCATTACTGCATGTTACTAACTCAACATCTTCTCTCTCCCGTAGTTTTGTGCTTTCTCGTTTCTCTCCTCTCTCCTTCTGTTGCTTTCAGCAGGTATTTCTGCCTCCAGAGCTGCAGAGTCTGGATCTGTGGTTGTGGGCCACCTGCTGCCCCTGTGTTCCTGCTCGAGAACTGCTACTACATTTGTTGTTATTGGCTCTGTTACTGATGCTGACATTATTTTTCCTATAGCTGTCATTCCTATTATTACTAATTTATTAATTTTAACACTACAATTACTATTCTACTATAAAAAAAAAAAAATTCTAGGTGGTATTTGCATTGTGCCTCCTCTCCCCACCTCCCTCCCCAAATCCCCCTCTCTCTCTCTGTTTCTCTCAATACCTAATATGTCAGCGACGGATGGCCGCCCACCATTGAGTCTGGTTCTGTCCAAGGTTTCTGCCCTCTTAAAGGAAGTTTTTTCTTGCCACTGTCGCCAAACGCTTGCTCATGGTGGGATTTGTTGGGTCTCTGTAATTAGTATTATAAAGAGTATGGTCTAGACCTGCTCTATAGGAAAAGTGCAATGAGAGAACTTCTGTTATGAATTGGTGCTATATAAATACAATTGAACTGAACTATCTCTAGCACATTACTCCCCCGGACGCAGTAACAAGGGTTAGGGTTAGGGTTAACCCAACCTATCTTGTCATCAGACGCATCAGTGTTGTTTCCAGACACAGCAGGCAGGCTTTGTTCAGAGAAAAAGCTGTAAAAAGCCACAGTACACGACCTGCTCAGCAGCTAACAGCAGACAGACCCAGTCAGAGAGCAGCTGGTGAACATAGTGGAGCATCTAGCAGCTAAAGAGCCAGATATTTCCCTCATGAGCTGCTGGAGAACAAACACAGAGCTTACAGAGAGAATACCGGACTGACATTCATCAGGTGACACAAACACGCCTCCTGATGAAGGATCATGTTGTTCTGTAACTGCTGGATGTGGAAATAAGCAGCTGTTTGCCAACAAGTTCAAAACATCAACTTTAAAGTTGACAATATGTCAGTGTTGTGTTTACTATTTGTTTCTGCTGCAAACAAGTGGACAAAAACTTAATTGATAAAAGTTCAAGATGTAACTTCCCCTAAAATACCAACACAATGTGGTAATCAGTTGACAGAGCAAGCTTGATTTATTTTTCCACATAATGAACAAATTTACAGCATCACCCATACAGTATTACAGTTACAATCAGATGACAAAACACATTCAGGAGCTGAGAAGAGGAATACAATTAATAAAGACATGATTTAAAAGCACGTAGGCCTACTGTACATCAAAGATTAAAAATTTGAATGGTCTCTGGCAGAAATTTTAGGGATGGAATGTATGTATTTTTTTAATAAACTGATGAAAGGATATGATTTAATATATTAATAGCCATGACAAAGGGCACATGCTTGACTTTGTGCTCTCCCATGGTTTCTGTGTGGATGATGTGAACTTGATCAATTTTGCCATCTCTGATCACAATGCAGTGCTCTTCCAGGTTCCACTCCTTTCTCCTGACCCCAAATCCACCACACTGATTCATTCCTGCCCCCTAAACTCACTGTCCTCGCTTTTGTCAAGCTTTTACTGCCTCAAATACACCTTTTAAAACCAGTGAACAACATGGCCTCTCCGTAGAGGAACTTGTCAATGTTTTTAACCTGAAACCTGTCAACCCTGGAATGCACTGTTGCAAATTTTCCACCTGCCCTTCAGACTGCATTCTCACTTGGTTTTTAAAAGCTGTATTTCAGATGGTTGGTACAGATATTTTAGCCATTATTAACTGCTCTGTCTACTGGTATTTTCCCCTCCAATTTTAAACATGCCACTGTTTACCCCCTTTTAAATAACCCCTCTCTTTTAAGTAATTTTAGACTTATCTCCAAGGTACCATTTTTATCAAAGATTTTAGAAAAAGTTGTCTCCACTCAACTGATTTCTTTTATGAATGACAATCAAATCTTAGAAAAATTCCATTCTGGTTTCCGCACCCAACACAGCACTGAGACTGCTCTGGTCAAGGTCACCAATGACCTACTGCTTACAGCCAACACTGGCCTGTACTCCATTTAAATTCTCCTAGACCCCAGTTTAGCCTTTGACACAGTGAACCATGATATCTTAATCAACCGTCTGAGACCTATGTTGGTATCAGTGATGTGGCTCTGGATTGCTTAATTTCATCTTTGTCTAACAGGTCCTTCTCTGTAGTGCTTGGAGATGCCTCCTCCTCTAGTGCACCTCTATTTTGTGGGGTCCCCCAAGGATCTATTTTTCCCCTCCTGTTTACCATATACATGCCAGCCCTGGGTCAAATCATACGTAGTCATGACACTGATTTCCATTGCTATGCAGATGACACCCAATTGCATGTCCCAATAAAGCCTGGTACTACGGATGCATCCTGTATTATGTCCTTCCTCACCGAGATTAAAAATTGGATGTCCAAAAATGTTCTGCAATTGAACGACTCCAAATCAGAGGTAATTATAACTACACCATGTGGCCGCAGTACTAGCAACATTAATAATCTCTCCTCTAGTCCGGGTGCCTTATTTAATAATGTTCGAAAAGAGGCAACATAGGTGTTATTTTTGATTCAGAATTGTCCTTGGATGCTCAGGTGACTAAAGTGGTGCAGTTCTGCTTTGCACAACTGAGACAGCTAACCAAGATCAGGTAATTCCTTTCCTCTGCAGACTTGGAAAAGGTCATCAATGCTTGCTGCCCTTCACTTGTTACCTGTGAGTTTTAGAATTGATTTTAAGATTTTACTGCTTGTTTTTAAGCCTTGAATGGTCAGGCTACAGCCTATATCTGTGATCTGTTAACTCCCTATGAGCCTGATCGCTGCTTGAGATCCTCTGGCAGGGCCCCACTAACGGTCTTTTTACACGGGGTGCAACACTTCGACTGCGTACTCGCTTGGATCCGCAGGGTCACATTGCGCTCCTCATGTGAATAGACAGGCAGACAAGCGCTCCGCAAGTAAACGTAAACGCTCTATGCTGTATCCCTGCTGGTACAACTGTTTTTTCTTTATAGCATAGCTTAAGTTAAAACAATACATAGCGTTACCTGATACATCCAGTCTTGCGCCAATGCTGTGCCATGTGAAAGCCCTCCTGTATATGAGGCCTGTCTGCCTGCCTGAAGATCTCAGGCAGGCAAACAGTATCCTTCTTTAAATCGCTTCTTAAGACTCACTTTTATCATATGTTTTTTTCTTAATCTGATGGTATTTGTTTATTTAAATTATTTTAGCATGTTTAATGTGCTATATAAATAAGGTTATTATTATTAATAATATTTCTTCTTTACAATATTAGATGTGGAATATCATTATGCAGTCTCATCATGAGAAACAGATTGTTAATATTAAGTGATAACCATCTGTGGAGCTTCGGTTATAACTATATTAGTGTGGGTTATATTAGTGTTGGTATATTTCTGACATAGGACATGTATTCAAACACCAACTATAAATTATAAAAACAAGACACCATCTTTCCCTTTGACACTTCAACCAGTCAGGATTCATAAGTGGAAGCAGATCTGATGTCAGCTGTCGGAGGTCAGACGTCTGTTGATTTGCTGCGTTTTATTTCACTGAAAAAAAGAACAAAAACACACACATTATAGATCAAGGAGAAGAGCGTAGAACCACACTGGTGTCACGGTGAGACTGAGATGTTGTCATACAAAGGTCAAGCTGGGTGAAGGTGGAGATCCACAGAGCTGCAGAGACATAAGCAAGTCTTTCTGTTTTCTGAACATATCAGGGACATAAAACTCCTCTTGATAAAATGGCATTCAGTTTTACAGTTGTGGTTTACAACATTTATTTGAATAAAGTAAAGCCATAAAAAAGTAAACAAGAGTTTTAAGATATGAACTATGTACAGTATTTATGAAGTGGTTGTCATGCTTATACACTCACTGTGCAAATGCTAACATGCTGATGTTTAACAGGTAATGTAACCCTGTTCACCACCTCAGTTTAGTGTGTTAGGATGCTAACATTAGCTAATTAGCAGTAAACACAAAGTACAGCTGAGGTTGCTGGGAATATCATTAATTTTGCAGGTATTTGGTCATAACCCAAAGTATTGGACATATTAAAATGTTGCCCTGATGATGGTGCTAGAGGAAAGGTCAGAGGATCACCAAAGTTTTTACAATTCATCCTGAGGGGAATATGAGTGTCTGAACCAAATTTCATAATAATCCATCCAATAGTTATTGAGATTTCAGTCTGAACCATAGTGGTGGACCAACTGATGGATAGTTACAGACTGACTTATCAGCTGATCCTTCCTGTGACGTACATTGTGATTTCTGTGAGATTGACAACCGGTGTCTACTCTGTCTCCCTCCTCCATTTTCAGTTTTAATTTCTTCACTCTCCTAATCTTCACTCTTTTATATATCTACTGTTACTCTCTCTGTGCTGAGTCCATATCATTCTAAATTTCTTAGATTATATTTTCAAATCAATCTTAGCCTTAGGTGGTAGCCTCTTTTGCTGCCGTGTTAGCTTAGCTCAGAGCTTAGGCTTGCCTACTAGCTTAGTCTATTCAGTTTTAGCCACAGGCCTGATAGCAATCCTGTTAGTGATAGCATTAGCACAGCCTCGTCTGAGTTTATCCCTGTTTGGCGGAGTGGGAAGGCTCGCAAGAGCAAGCAACCGATTGCGTCGCCCATTTTGCAGTCAACTCTCCCAATTGCAAACCGGTTTTCGACCCTCCCTATAAATGGCTTACTAAAGAAAACTGCAGTCCCATCAAGACCCTCAAAATTTGATCATTGTCTACCAAAGCCTTACTGATAAATTATTTGATTCTTCAGCATAGCCTAGATATGATTGATTTATGTGAAACATGGCTGAAACCAAATGTTTTCCTAACATTAAAAGAAGCTTCTCCACCTGATTACACCAATGCCCATGTTGCTCGGGCTACTGATGATTTCACTTATTTGGCACTTCTTGATACTTTTGGTTTCACTCAGTTTGTACATGAACCTGCTCACTCCAGTGGTAACAGCCTTGATTCTATCATAGTATACATGTCTCTGCTCTGACCATCTCTCCTGTCACATCTGTGATGTCAGATCACTTTCTAATTAAATTTGAAGTGACACTAGCCTGTTATTGTAATTTTGGTGCTGATGTATTCACCACTCGCCACATTGGTCCATGAACTTTAGTTGGACTTGGTGAGCACTTGCCTGTGGTCCTGGCTCCTTTCACTGTATTTTACAAATACAGTAAACAGTAACCGTAATAAAGTCCCCAGACTTCCTTAAAAATGTGCGCAGTTTTGTGAGTTGTTGAGTTAGGGGTAACTTTTTTTTTTTTTTTTACTTCTTATTTGTTCATACAATTCATACATTCAGTAAAGAAACATCTCCACATTCTCTTATATATCTTTACATAAGAATTTCATGGAATAGAGACATGTGAATAAGAAACAAAAAACAAAGAAACAACAAGAACAAACCTGATATAACTGAAAAAAATAATAAACAAACAATAAAATAATTTAAGAAAACACAGGAGACATAGCCATGTCAAAAAGCAAAGAGCTAAAACATAGAAAATTGCTAATATCCATGGTGACCATATATCCATACAAATGTCCATTTCCAGCTGTATTTTAGCTGTGATCTTTTCCATAATGATTACCTCATTCACCTTTTTTGCCATTGTTTTATGTTTGGGGGTTGTGCCTGCAACCATAGGATTGTAACTTGGGGGTTTTTGCTATTAAAAGTATGGTCCTTAATCAATACATTTTCTTTTTCCCCATTTGATTTCCTAAAGGGATGCCTAAGACGAATAACTTTGGGTCAACATTTAATTTTGTATCCAAGATTAACAACATATTAGTATTTGCCTGTAAAATAAATATGAAGAAAGGATGAATTAATGACATTAATGGGTAGAGAAGAAACTGTATGAATGAATATATTACCACTACTGTTATGTCTCAAATAAGCTAAGACTCTTTTCCAAAGCTGTCATTTTCCAGGTAAATATGAACTAATCATATATTTTATAACTAAAATTCACAAACTGCTTTATCAACTTACACAGACAAAAACCCCCAACAACAACCAAGCAACGAGACGGGGGAAAAAAGAGCAAAACCCCAAAACAAAACTTTGTGACCTCTAAATTAAACCCCCCCAACCCTTAATTTCCCTGTTACCCTAACCTATCTAGTTTCCAAAAGAACATGGACAGAGAGATGTGGCGATTTCTCTCTGGGGAAGGCACTAAGTGTGCTTGCAACTTCTAAGTTGTACATTCAAAGTTGTGAATAGGAGAAAACAGAAATCGTAATTTTCCTTTCAACTATCTAGACTAGCCGTCATTCTCATGCTGCTACCACTAGCATGACGCCACTGGAAGGGGTAACTTTATAAACTTTGTGAAAGGCTTTCTACCATAAATTCTTAATTATTTGTCCCTTCTTGTAAATTCCACAAATGTAATACATTAAGTTATTTCTTTCTTTGTGTAAAAAACATTGTGTTTGTCCCAGCATGTTGCTGTTCAGCGTGTAGGCTACTCTATGTCTAGATAAATGATATGCCTTATTAACAGCAGATAAAGTCAGCGGCACAGATGAGTGCAGCACACACCGTCACACACAGTTATTTCTTACTGTATATCATTGATTCCCCATCCATATTGCTTTCATTTTACACACAGTTCTGTTGAATAATGCATCTTTTTGTGCTTTCATGGCACAGAGTAGAAGGTATTGTCAGTAACTAGAGGTTATTGTGTCTCTTTGAGCCTTCTCGCTCGCTCTCTCTCTAAATTTGGACAATAACCTATATTTTATGTTAACTAATGCGTAAAAACAACTGTGGGTGTTTCTGTCAGCCACAGATCAGCCAGCAATTTTAGATGGCTTCTACTGTACAGACAGGCAGATACAGGCAGCTACAGAAAGAGAGGCAGAAAGACATACAGATACAGAAAGACAGCTACAGACAGTTACAGACAGACAGACAGTTACAGACATTTACAGACAGATAATCAGAAAGACAGTAGCAGACAGACAGTTACAGGCAGACAGACATTACCATCGATAGAGCTGCTAACATGATTAACACAGTTTTTAACATAACAGCATTCATTTATATAACCTGTTTGGTTAAAAAGACTGTATGAACATTAGTCTGGGAGTCAAACCGATCCAAAATATAACCTCCACCACATCCCTACTCTCTGTCCACTGTCTTCAGTTTCTGTCAGCTGCTGATTACTTCCTACAGCTTTAGGATATGTTCTGACAGTGTTCCCACAGCATGATTATGTATTTTCAGAGCTTCATCTCTTGTTATTTGACCTTTTTCCCATGGAACTGCTGACTTACCGTAGCTCCTCCTTCAGCCGAGCCAGTTTGTCAAGCAGCCGATCATTCTTCACCACAGTGGGATTGTTGGGGACGAACCAGGCCACTATAAACTTACACACCACCACAACATGCTGCAGAAACACACACATGACATCCTCAGAAACTATTTAACTGGCCTTTTCAGTTCAAGAGGACAACACTGTCTAACCCAAATCTGGAGTACAAACCTCAAACAGGATGACAAAGGCAAAGCGCACAGCCAAGACCAACCAGAACTGAGAAGTCAGAGTGTAGTCCTCATCACTCCTGTAGGCTCTATAGCTGCAGACATGCACAGAGAGACAGGTTGTCATGTTTATCAGATCTGTGACAGATTTTTCTGTTATGTTTGACTGAGCATAGTAAGAGTAAGGTCTTCTCACCTGCACTGTGTTACGTTCAAGCCGCTGTCTGTGATCATCTGATCTCGAAGAAAGTCCTGTCGAACTGCCGGGTGTGTCACAAAGGCCGTGGACAGAGTGTCATTAATGTAGCCCTGCATGCAGCTGCAACAAACGCACAAAACACAAATTATGAGACATGATACAGTCTGCTGACGTGTTATCAGGTGTCTCTACCAGCTGAAACATGACTGACTGTGTGTGAGTGCTTCCATTAGCACAGGGGCCATAACGGTAACGGTAGACGAGGCGTGGAATAAAGTCTGATGAGACTCCAATGACCAGACCGTTAGCAATTACTGCCAACACACCAATGGCCTCCAATACCTTCGTCCACACACCTGCAGACAGAGGACAGTACTGTTACACACACACACACACCTGCAGACAGAAGACAGTACTGTTACACACACAGACACACACACCTGCAGACAGAATACACACATATATCAGTAATAGTTTACTCTGTGGAAGTGACTGTCAACCAAGGAGCTGAAAAAGGACAACACTGACTGATGGACCTGTCAGTCAAGCCAACATACTTATCTTAAACCCTTCATGGTAACATGATTCTCAGGTGAAAATAGATAAACATCTTCACATATTCTAGAAAAGAAAAAATACTAACTTTGTATTTTCAAAGAGACCACTGACAGTCATCTAAATATGTTATACATCAAACTTGGTAAAGATTCGATGAATTTTGAATTGTAAAAGTGTCTATCTTGACACAGTTCAGGAGTTCGGAAATAAAACAAGTGCTTTAAAAATGACTTGTACATAAACAGACACACAGCTCACCAATGTCGTTGGTCTTCCTTGGAACCAGTCGTCGTTCCAGGCGGACCATCTTGATGGCGTCCAGGCGGATCTCAAAGATGTTGTTGATGAGAGCCAGCAGGGGGGCGAGGGGAAACGCTGCCACAAATATGGTGGTAAAACTGAACTGGACCACTGGAAGGGACGGACAATTAGTTAGTACCATGGAAATTCTTTTAAGCATTTTCACTAGATATTTAATTTTGTCCTCTGGTGCAAAAAGCATTATGAGTTTAACAAGTTAGTAGAAATGTGTGTTGTTTACATACAACTGTATGACTACCTTTGAGAAATAGGAAATAACGAATACTGTCAAAGTATAAAATTATGTTAGGTACTAAAAGTTACATACTGCATATCTATACTGTATACAGTAGGCATGTGCAGTAAGAGCTTCCACAGGTTGGAATGTGATCCTCAGCCAATGAGCAGGTCTGAGCAGCATCAACACAAAACAACATGATCGACTGACAACATGGATCACACATTTGTCTCTGCAGGTATCACTTGTCTGTACTGCCTAAGGCCACTTTCAGACCAAAATCAGCTCTGCATTACAACAACGCATGGGGCTGCATTGGTGGGGGCGTATTGTTTAAGGTGGGGCATGAAATACAATCGTGGGAGTCCAGTTTGAGTAACAGATACGTGAATGGGAAGGTTTATCAGAAACCAAAACACTGTACAGAGGTTTATAATACTCAGACAGGATTTTACCACTCAAGTCATCACAGAGATTCACGTTACAAAGTAATCTACTAGGAATGTGTGCCGGCATGTATTTGATTGGCCAATGATTGACCATAGTTAAATGTATTCCTGAGGCCAGAGCGGGCAACACTGAATCCTATTTAAAACTGATGACTAAGGATAAACGTAAATACAGTAAGTTTGTTATTCACATCGGTGGTAACGACTCCCAATTACGCCAATCAGAGGTCACTAAAGTTAATGTTGAGTCGGTGTGTACATATGCAAAGACGGTGTCGGACTCCGTAGTTTTCTCTGGGCCCCTGCCAAACCCGACCAGTGATGACACGTTTAGCCGCGTGTCTTCATTCTGCCGCTGGCTGTCGAGGTGGTGTCCAGCAAACAATGTGGGCTTTGTAGATAATTGGCGGACTTTCTGGGGAAGACCTGGTCTGATTAGGAGAGACGGCATTCATCCCACTTTGGATGGAGCAGCTCTCATATCTAGAAATCTGGCCGAGTTTGTTAGTGGACCAAAACCATGACAACCCAGAGTTGAGACCAGGAGAAAGAGATGCAGACCTACACACTTCTCTGCGCTTCCAGAGCAGTTACCCACCCAAAACTCCTTAGCGATGGTGTCTGCCCCCCGACCACTTAAATTAATAAAACCAAAAGTTAACTGAAGAGGAGTTATATATAAAAACCTAAACAAAAGTACCTCCACTGAAATAGCACAACAAAACAGGATAATTAAATGTGGACTCCTAAACATCAGATCTCTGTCATCTAAAGTGAACTAGTGAACAATTTAATATCAGAGTATCATATTGACTTATTTTGTCTTGCTGAAACCTGGCTGGGTCATGAAGAATATGTTAGCCTAAATGAATCCACTCCGCCCAGTCATATTAATACTCACATTCCTCGAGGCACTGGCCGAGTGTCACGGACACGCCAGGCTCCACAACCTCACAACCACAGCGCACTCCCTCACCAGAGTTCTAATCAAACACCTGTTTCCAATCACACACCTGATCCTCATCTGCATCGCCTCAACTCCAGTATATAAACACCCGACTCACCTCAGTCAGTGTCCGGTCTCGTTTCTACAAGGACAATACTCCCTGCCAAACCAGACAACGCTTCGGACTCCAGCCCTTTCCTGTATGTGTCTCCTCTCCAGTGTTCCTGTTTCCAGTTCCGTGTTCTCCAGTCACCAGTGTGTGTTTCCTGCTCCCGATCTTCAACCACAGCTAAACAAGGACGGTATCAGTAACCATCATCCACTACTCAACTCACTGCTTGTCATACCATTGTAAATAAAACCATCTTTGTCTCCACCTCTGTGTCTCCTGCCCTTCTGTCTGTAACAGAAGACCGGACCACCGTAGGACGACAGCAAAAGTGCCACGGACCCATTCCAGGAGCGGGTGGATATCCTGCGCCGTGGCTTCCTCTCCCATTTTAAGGAGGTGTTCAGGAGGCCAGCGGGGGACACCTCCGCAGGTGAATGCCTCTATCACCTCAAGCAGGGTTCCCGCTCAGTGAACGACTACGCCTTGGGGTTTCAAACCCTTGCCGCCACTAGTGGGTGGAACGAACAATCCCTGATTACCACCTTCCATCAGGGATTGGATCCCAGAGTAAGGCTGCATCTCGTCGCATACGAGGACACCATCAGTCTCGAGAGATTCATCCAGCTAGCCAATCGAGTCGCCACCCATATGCAGGTGTGTTTGACCGAACACCAGGACCAGCAGTCTTCTATATCATCCCTCTGCCAGCCAGAGAGTCACCGCCCTCCAGAACCAGACCGAGAGTCTGTGCAGCTGGAAAATAGCAGGTTGACTCCAGCTGAGCGGCAGAGACGGCTGACCCGTGAGTTGTGCTTGTACTGTGGAACTGCAGGTCACAGCATCTCTTCTTGTCCCATTCGCCCTCTCTGACCCCTGGTGAGTGCCATCATTCCAACCATCAAGAATTTGAAACCGTTATCTACAGTGATCACCTTGATTACTCCCGACATATCCCTCCCAGTACAAGCCCTCATCGACTCTGGGTCAGCTGGCAACTTCATCTCTGGTGCCCTCTGCCGCCAGCTCCACCTCAAGACCACATCCACGCCCTCAATTTACCAGATCCACGCAGTGACTGTGTCCAAAGGCCCCGTCACCATCCAAGTGGGAGTGCTGCATGAGGAACAACAACACCTGTTGGTTCTGGAGGGCTTGACCACGGAGGTGATCTTAGGGCGCCCCTAGTTTGAACAACACAACCCCATCATTTCCTGGACCACTGGCAAAGTGTTGCAGTGAGGTCGTTCCTGTTTCCCAGACTGTTTCCCTCGCCTACCTTTCACCATTGCGAGACTTCCCATGATGCACTGCGCTCCTCTCCCTCTCATTCAGTATGCATTTTTATCCAATTAATGCATGTTACTAGCTCGACATCTTCTCTCTCCTGTAGTTTTGTGCATTCTCATCTCTCTCCCTTCTCTCCTTCTGTCGCTTTTAGCAGCTATCTCTGCCTCTGGAGCTGCAGAGATTGGATCTGTAATTGTGGGCCATCTGTTTCCCCCTGTGTTCTTGCTTGACAACTGCTACTACAATTATTGTTCTCTCTCTCTCTCTTTCTCTTTCTCTTTCTCTCTCTCTCTCTCTCTACACACACACAACTGGCAGCAGCGGATGGCCACCCACCTTTGAGTCTGTTTCTGCCTATTAAAAGGAAGTTTTTCCTTGCAACTGTCGCCAAGTGCTTGCTCATGGTGGGATTTGTTGGGTCTCTGTAAATAATATTATAAAGACTACGGTCTAGACCTGCTCTATAGGAAAAGTGCGATGAGATAACTTGTGAATTGGCACTATATAAATAAAATTTAATTGAACCAGTTGTTATTAAAATACATACACAAAATAACCACAGGCAACTGCTCTTTAAAAGGGTACAATAGCGCTGATTAATAATCAAATAAATTTAATTTAACTGAATTCCATGCAGCGCCTTAGTGGATGTCACGTTGCGGTGCAGCAAAAGTTGAGCCTGGTTTAACTTTTTCGCTGGATGAGTCTGAGTTGTTTTACCTGCAGCCCTCCTGTGTGGACCCGATCCCCCTCCTTACACATTTAACTTCTACTCAGTCAGGTACTGGGACTTTGTGTAGGGACACAAACCACCTTCTAAACTAGTGAGTTGGGTTTTCAGGTGTGAGGGTCAGGGGGAGACCATGAACCTACCCATCTCCAGGAACTCATTGAACAAGCTGAAGGCATCAGTGTTGGCCAGGTGGTAGTTACGCAGCCAGTCCCGAAGTTTGCAGATGTCACACGGTTCAACACGTCCCTGTTCATCACGGCAGGCCTTCCTGTAACATTTTCCACACTTTCTCTGCAGCTTCTTTGCAGTGTTTCTGCTCAAACAGCTCTTCAACCACCTGGAAAACATAACATCTTCACATGAATGCAAAGTCTGCCATGTTACATGCCATGGTACACAATGTTTTCTGATGAGGTCTAGGTTGACACTATGTAGAACTGGACATTAACGCATCACCACTCGCTGCCTTACAGGAGATGTTGAATGGAAACACAGCACACTCACGGCACAGTGAACTCAACAATGTTGTTGAGAGTCTGTTTGAGCAGCATGATAATAGCCATCTGGATGAAGAGGTCTGTCAAACAACCACTAGGATGGCACTACAACACACACAAAACACATCTAAGGCTTAGTACTGTGGTGCACTGTGCAGAAATGCTGTATGAATGACTAAAAACTAAGTGAATCTCCTCACCTCCTCCAGTCTCCATCCAGCAATACGCACATAGTCTCCTGGATGGCCGTTTATCCTTTGAAAAGAAAACATCAAATTCACATCAACAATCAGCATTTTGACCTTCTAAGCTTAAGGCTGGTTACTGTATACAGTATACAGTACACCTGTCCAAAGTCAGACAGCTCCTGTAGTTTCACAGCGGTACATGCTGGAGGAAAAAGCAACTATAACAAGACCGAAAAGGTGAAGCTACTTTAAATCTCAGCTACTGACATCATGACCCTCATCACAATTTGACAAAACTTTGTGTAAAATTTCAGTTCACCTTTGCCTGTTTATTTTGTATAATATTCCTTTAAAAGTCTTATAATATTCCTGTCAGGAATTTGAACATATCTGGTAGCTTCAATGACCTTACTATGACCTTAACATACATTATTTTATGTCAATTCTTGGACTTAAACCCACAGTTAACTGGATCACTCACCAATGCAGCTTTATGAGACAATATTGTGCATGGTTTGGTATCATGTTTGTTATGTCTGAATCTGTGAGCATACATGAGAAAGGGTGTACCAACAGATCACATTTAACATCATCATGATGTAGAAACTTTAAAACAATATCAGTGCATTTTGAATGTTTCATGATTGAAAAGTGGGGAGTTTTTCCTTATCTGAATCCAGGGTCTAAGGATAGAAGGTCTCGTATGCTGTAACTTGTGATGTGTGATAATTGGCTATATATAAAATTTACTTTACCATTCTAGCAAAAGTATAAGAGACGGGCTAAATATTTTCCCCTGAACACAAGACAGACACACAGTTACAGTACCTGCCCAGAAAGAAGGCCACATAGAAGAGTGAGGAGAAGAGAGTGAAGAATTGGAAGGTGAACATCTTGACTGTGAAGCTTCTCTCTGTGGCAGCAGATGAGTTTGTCTTCTCTTTTTACACACACACACACAGAGAGAGAGAGAGAGAGAGAGAGAGAGAGAGAGAGAGAGAGAGAGAGAGAGAGAGAGAAAGCATATGGAACTGCATTCATGTACTGGTGAGATATTTGACAAAATGTCACAGAATATTTGATTTTGTATAAAATTCAATAATAGAATTGTATTTATATATTTTAACTAGAAATCAATGTATTTCTATATCTTTGTATTGCATTTGTATATTTGCTAGTACTTGGAGTACAACATACTGAATAAAGTATCCTACTTTGTACCTATGTGACACAGCTTGAGGGAGACCCATCTGTTTACCTACAGGTGGTGTAGAAGGAGAGAGACACACAGAAAGACAGGAGAGACTTTGCAGTTATTACATTGTTGGCAGGTAGACCTTTATATGAGCAGGAATATGTGTGTTCACTGGTTTGTTTGTTCACATACAGTGGTGTGAAAAAGTGTTTGCCCCCTTCCTGATTTCTTATTTTTTTGCATGTTTGTCACACTTAAACGTTTCAGATCATCAAACAAATTTAAATATTAGTTAAAGATAACACAAGTAAACACAAAATGCAGTTTTTAAACGAAGGTTGTTATTATTAAGGGAAAACAAAATCCAAACCTACATGGCCCTGTGTGAAAAAGTGATTGCCCCTCCTATTAAAACATAACTTAACTGTGGTTTATCACACCTGAGTTAAATTTCTCTAGCTGCCACACCTGTTCTCAATCAAGAAATCACTTAAATAGGACCTGCCTGACAAAGTGAAGTAGACCAAAAGATCTTCAAAAGCTAGACATCATGCCGAGTTCCAAAGAAATTCAGGAACAAATGAGAAAGAAAGTAATTGAGCTTTGGGACTCCGGCGAACCACAGTGAGAGCCATTATCCACAAATGGCGAAAACACGGAACAGTGGTGAACCTTCCCAGGAGTGGCTGGCCGACCAAAATTACCCCAAGAGCGGAGCGACGACTCATCAAAGAGGTCACAAAAGACTCCATAACAACAGGCTTGTCTCATTTATGCCAGAAAACATCTTGATGATCCCCAAGACTTTTGGGAAAATACTCTGTGGACTGACGAGACAAAAGTTTAACTTTTTGGAAGGTGTGTGTCCCATTACATCTGGCATAAAAGTAACACCGCATTTCAGAAAAAGAACATCATACCAACAGTAAAATATGGTGGTGGTAGTGTGATGGTGTGGGACTGTTTTGCTGCTTCAGGACCTGGAAGACTTGCTGTGATAAATGGAACCATGAATTCTGCTGTCTACCAAAAACTCCTGAAGGAGAGTGTCCGGCCATCTGTTCGTGACCTCAAGCTGAAGCGAACTTGGGTTCTACAGCAGGACAATGATCCAAAACACACCAGCAAGTCCACCTCTGAATGGCTGAAGAAGAACAAAATGAAGACTTTGGAGTGGCCTAGTCAAAGTCCTGACCTGAATCCTATTGAGATGCTGTGGCATGACCTTAAAAAGGCAGTTCATGCTCGAAAACCCTCCAATGTGGATGAATTACAACAATTCTGCAAAGATGAGTGGGCCAAAATTCCTCCACAGCGCTGTAAAAGACTCATTGCAAGTTATTGCAAATGCTTGATTGCAGTTGTTGCTGCTAAGGGTGGCCCAACCAGTCATTAGGTTTAGGGGGCAATCACTATTTCACACAGGGCCATGTAGGTTTGGATTTTGTTTTCCCTTAATAATAACAACCTTCGTTTAAAAACTGCATTTTGTGTTTACTTGTGTTATCTTAGACTAATATTTAAATTTGTTTGATGATCTGAAACATTTAAGTGTGACAAACATGCAAAAAAAAAAAGAAATCAGGAAGGGGACAAGCACTTTTTCACAACACTGTATATCAGCTGCTCTTCATGAGCTTCCAGCAGAGTCTTCTTCCTGTTTCCTCAGTGGTCTGAAGATTTTCCTGTCAGTTTAAAGACGATGTAGAGAGCTTGGTGTGAGAACATTTAAAGACAGGTTTCCAAGCAAGGTCATCAGTGAATGAATGAATGATCTTTATTATCATTATACACAGGTTCAATGAAATTCCGCCTGGCTTCTCCTGATGTAGTTCAAATAAAGCAAATAAATAAAAGCAGCAGCAGAAAACAGCAGTAATAGCAGCAAAATATTTAAAATAAAGTAAAATTTGTGTTTATAAATTGTGTCTGTGGTAGCGGTCTCTGAGGGTGGGGTGGAGAGGGTGCATGCATGTGTCACAGTTCCTGTAATCAAGTCTGTGGGTGGGCAGGGAGGGGTGTGATGGAGGCCACAGCTCTCGGAAAGAAGCTGTTCTTCAGTCTATTAGTGCAGGATGTTATTGTCCTCAACCGTTTGCCGGACGGCAGAGGGTCAAACAGGGAGTGGCCGGGGTGTGTGGTGTCCCTGATAATACTACTAGCCTTCTTCCTCAGTCGACTGGCATAGATAGTGTCCAGGTCTGGGAGCTCCATCACGACGATGTGCTGGGCCGCCTTCACCACATGATGCATGTCCTTTCGTTCGGTGACTGTGCAGCTGGCATACTACAGTTAGTCCAGATGCTCTGGATGGTGCTCTTATAGAAATTTAGCAGCAGTTTATGTGGGAGCTGGGCCTGTTTTAGCTTCCTGAGGAAGAAGAGTCTTTGTTGGGCCTTTTTAACCAAGTCCTTTTACACAGCCTGTTCAAGGCGGGATTGTTGTGCCGTTAATCCACCTCACCGTACAAACGGTATGGGGGGTAAATGTTGTTCTGCCTTCTAGCGAGGGGGGAGTACAGAATAGCCCTTTTCTATGTTGACAAGAAGGAAGGTGGGAAGGTGAGGAGATAAATTAGACACACCTGTAAGCTGGGGAAAGGGAAAAAACTAACAAAAGCAGCATGGAGGAAAATAGAAAGAGGAGTGAGAGTGGCTGAAAGAGGCAATAACTAGAAGTTTAATCCAGTTTCTGGACATCTTCGCTCTAAAAAGAAAACAGTGACGTATATGTTTAATGAATGCAGACGCAGGCATGTGTTCAATTCTTGTGCTGTTGGACATAAGTGCTGCCTTTGATACAATTGATCATGGCTTTCTTTTAGACAGACTGAGGCACTGGGTGGGCATATCTGGCACTCCACTAGACTGGTTTGCATCTTATCTGTCCAATAGGAAATTCTGTGTTAGCATTAATAACTTCATGTCATCCTTTTCCCATATCAAGTACGGTGTGCCTCAAGGTTCAATTCTGGGACCAATATTGTTCTCCTTATACATGCTTCCCTTGGGTGATGTAATCCGCAGACATGGTATTTCTTTTCATTGGGATGACACACAGTTGTACCTCCCTGTCAAGCCCACTGACCTTAGTACGCTGAGTTCTCTGCAGGACTGCCTGTCTGACATAAAAAATTGGATGTCAATAAATTTTCTTCAGCTCAACTCAAATAAAACTGAAATCCTTGTTATTGGGCCCCAACACATCACTAAACAAATACTGCCATCTACTGGTAACCTGTCACAACATATCAAGCCTGTTGCAAGAAATCTTGGTGTCCTGTTTGATAGCAATTTATGTTTTGAGCAACATATCACTAAGCTTGTCCAATCATGTTTCTATCACCTCAGAAATATTGCAAAAATACGATCTATTTTAAATCTTAGTGATGCAGAAACTGTTGTGCATGCTTTTATCTCCTCACGCCTTGATTATTGTAACAGCCTGTTCACTTGTCTTAATCAAAAAACTCTGACACAACTGCAGACTGTACAAAACTCAGCTGCTCGGCTGTTAACCAGGACCAAGAAGTATGACCACATAACACCTGTTTTAGCCTCTTTACACTGGCTCCCTGTTGGTTTTAGGATTGATTTTAAGATCTTGTTGATTACTTTTAAGGCTCTTCATGGCCTGGCCCCAGATTATATTTTAGACCTTGTAATCCCTTATGAACCTTCACGTAGTTTGAGATCTTCGGGCAGGGGTCTCCTGTCTGTTCCTGAGTCCAGGATGAAAACTAAGGGGGACAGAGCTTTTGCTATCAGGGCCCCGAGGCTCTGGAACAACTTGCCCGAAGAAATTAGGTTGTCTGAGTCAGTGTCTTCGTTTAAGTCTCATCTCAAAACACATTTTTATCTGAAAGCATATCCTGATTTTACCTGAACTGGCTGTTTATTTTACTGTTGATTTTATTGCTTTTGTGTATTTTATGTGTTTTATTTCTTTATATTTCGTCATTCAACTGTGGTATTTTATTTCTCTTGTTGTGAAGCACTTTGTACTTTGTTTTGATAAGTGCTCTATAAATAAAGTTGTATTATTATTATTATTATTATTATATAAAAATAAACAGAGTGGCAGTTGTTCCAAGAACCGGCTGGATTTCCTGAATTTTCCTAGGCAACAAGGTGCAGCTGGGAATGTGCTGATCCCTGGAGTGGGTCTGGATGAATCTTCAACTACCTCTGTGACCCGCTAGGATGCAGTCTGTGTCGGTCCTACAAAAGCTAAGATTGCAACTAAGATGCAACTCTCCAGGCTTCCCCTATTCTCCTGCCTCAGGTTAAGGTACATTACCCCTCATCTTCTACCCTCCTTGGACATTAGAGCCCCCAACAAACACACACATACACACTCACCCCTCTCTCAACTGAACTGTCTTCATTCTGATTTGAAAGGACAAACTTTCCCACCCTGAATATTCACACACACCCACAACTCATTCACTACCTCCGTCACGGGAAGGTTGAAGATTATCTGGAGTCATTGTTTAATGTATTTAATTAAGGGACATTAGTTTTTCATATCGGGACTGAATTTGATTTCTGTTGATTTTAATCCCATTTTGTGAGTGAGAGATTTTTATGTTTGAGTATTAGCCATAACCATTTGAGTCGAATATTGTTTGGTTTAAATACAACAAGATTTAATTGATGAAACTGAATTGAAGATTTGTATTCTATTTTATCTTGTGTACTTTTGTACGAGGGTAACAAATTATCCGGGTCTATCCAATTTATTTATATCAATAATTTTAAAGTGACAGGTTAGGATTGTGATAATCCTCCTGTCAGCCAACTCTTACTTTGGATATTTTGGAGATAAACCTACGCTACAGCCTTTGAGCCGGCAGATGAGGTAGTAACAGAGCCGAATCGATGTCTTTGTAAAAAGGGTGAGCCGGCAGGATGGGAGACACATGTGTGCTTAGTGAGTGTGTGGTTGAGCAAGAGAGAGAGTGGCAGAGAGTGGCGGTGAATGCAAACGGTGCAGAGGAAAAGGTGAGCAGTGAAGTTGTCAACCTCGCAGTAAATGTACAGTGTAGATTACAGTTTGTCAGTGAATAAAGCCTGCACCTTCTCAAGACCAAAGTAAAGCTCTTTTGTGTTGTTAACCAACTCCTGGAATAGCGTCGCTATGACGATCAACTCCACCTACGTTGAGGGGGTACTGTCTTCAGTATAAAACGAAGCAGAGGTACCAAAAACGAGTTGAGTTGAGCCATATCATGCAGAGGAAATACGCAGAAAACTCTCTTATTGTATTCTTATCTTTTGTTACTCAAGATAATCCACAGATTTGTTGTGAGCAGTTTCATGTAGGAACTATCGGTAGAAAGAAAATAGTTCCTACATGACACTGCTCACAACAAGGTCTGTGGATTATCTTCAGTAACCGGGTCATGATTTCTGGTATGAGACATTGCTGCAGAGTTTTTCAAATGTATTTTTTTTGGGCGCTTTGAGCTCCACAAGCCGAGCGCCATATAGTCCCGTTATATTCAAACAATGCAGACATCTCTACGGCCGATATCTCCAAAGCTCTGCAGCTCACACCGAAACAATCTAGATGGATAAACAGCGCTACAGGTGAGAGGGAAAATATGTATTTTTGATTTTGGAGTGAACTGTCCCTTTAAGACACAGTACATTTCTCTCTACCTGTAGAGCAGTTATCATTGCCACTTGCTGCCATTTCTCACGGGAATGTGTGTCATGTTACGTAGCCAGAACAGAGCTCGCAGAAGTCTATCAAAGGTGACATGTGGTTAAAAAAATGTTTTGGAAATGCCAGGATGATTAATTTAAGTGGTTTCCAGCAGGAAACCCATCTATTGTATGTAGACTCCTTCTGCCGAGAATGAACTGAAAACACTCAAAGCACAGACATTTAAAGACCATTCAAAGTAACAGACATTTCCAGTGTTCTTAAAGTACACTGCTTTAGAAGATGGTGAGTTTAATGCCTTGCTTTTTCTTTACTTTTATTTTTGTCTTTTTTCCCCCTCTCTTCTGTGTTGGCTTGTGTAACATAATTTTACTAAAGCTCTTAATGGTCTGGCACCATCGTATCTTAAAGATCTCATAATACCATATTATCCGACTGCAAACACTGCGCTCCCAGGATGCAGGTTTACTTGTGGTTCCTAGAGTCTCCAAAAGTAGAATGGGAGCCAGAGCCTTCAGTTATCAAGCTCCTCTCCTGTGGAACCAGGTACCAATTTGGGTTCATGAGGCAGACACCATCTCCACATTTAGGAGTAGGCTTAAGACTTTCCTCTTTGATAAAGCTTATAGTTAGGGCTGGCTTGGATGAGTCCTGAACCATCCCTTAGTTATGCTGCTATAGGCCTAGACTGCCGGGAGACTTCCCATGATGCACCTCTTTCCTCTCTCCTCTCCATCTGTATGCATTTTTATCCCATTAATGCATGTTACTAACTCGACATCTTCTCTCTCCCGTAGCTCTGTGCTTTCTCGTTTCTCTCCTCTCTCCTTCTGCCGCTTTCAGCAGGTATTTCTACCTCCGGAGCTGCAGAGTCTGGATCTGTGGTAGTAAGCCACCTGCTGCCCCTGTGTTCCTGCTCGACAACTGCTACTACAGTTGTTGTTATTGGCTCTGTTACTATTATTGTCATTATTATTCCTATGACTATCATTCCTATTATTATTACTTTATTAATATTACCACTACCATTACATTATTATTATTTTAAAAATTCTATGTGGTGTTTGCAATGAGATAACTTCTGTTATGAATTGGCACTATATAAATAAAATTTTATTGAATTTAACTGAATAAGCTTTAAAGAGCATGCTCCATTCACTAGTGCTCCACAGAAGTTGACAGTGTCAGTAGCCCTCGCTGTGCACAATAGCTGCACAATAAGTGCAGGCTGCCTACATCTGTATCAGGGTCACAAGGTCATAGTGTATGTAACCAACAGAGGGCAGGAGGATGTTAAAACCAACAAACAAAACTCAGGGTGTTTCTTTACCTCAGTACAAATGGTTCATGTTTACCCAGATCATCAGGGATCAGGGTGTGGATCTGATGTGGTGTTAACGTCATATCATTTAAACCGTAATTATGAGCAGCAGAGTGGGAAAAATGGTTCACACCAGCCTCTGACTTCTAATTCTGCGTCTGAGATATCAGGAATTTCTGACAGCGACAATAACTCCCACTTGGTGAAAATAACTACAGACATCTGAACAAATCGTTGGAGAATGGCTGCAAATGCACCACCGCTGACAGTTACATCCAAATACAATCCAATATTAACAGTAATACAATCCATTCAGCTCATTTTATAGTTTGTTTGTGACTGGTTTCACTTGGCAACGAACTGCTACAAATACGTACTACAACAAAATAAGCTAATTTAGGCTGTGGCTGGTGTGGCTACAAGGTTAGCACTACGGTTAACCACCTTGGAATAATACGTGAACACTCCCAGGTTGGACAAAACAGGCGTTTTTCCTGTTCTTCCAGTTCAGCAGACATTAGACATCAGGATACAGGTATACATACCCGGGTCATGATCTGAATGGTGAGGTAGTGCAGCACAGCTCCCAGCATCACAGCCACAGTGTTGGCGTGGTCCCTGATAAACTCCCACCTGCCATCAAACATCAATGGGGCGGCCACCACTCGAAACACCACCAGGGCATGAGCGAGACCGATGATCAGTATTAACTGGAACACAAACAAACACAGTGACATGTTGCTTCTTCTTCCTGCTGACAATGCTGCAGTCCATCCAGAATATTGATCTCATCCTCTATTGCTCTGGTCTTGATTTATTTTCTGTTCTGTGAAGCTGCAATCTGATTTGAAGCTTTACAGCTGTCATTCAAGGAAGATTAAACTGATCTTTTGGTTGTGAAATTGTTTCACTTTGGCAGGTGAACATGTCAGTAGTTATTGAACATTCCTGTGATAGTCAGTAGTCAGTGATCTGTGCAGATCTCCTCCCAGGAAGATATATTTCCTGAGAAATGTTTTTGCCCTGAATCACTCCTGTCAGGTAGTGAGTGGTTCAGCCCACTCTGCATTTAAATAACACGCTTACTTTTAGGTATCAGACTACAGATGCTTCAGGTGTGTGTGTGTGTGTGTGTGTGTGTGTGTGTGTGTGTGTGTGTGTGTGTGTGTGTGTGTGTGCGCCTTACCATGAGTGTTACCAGAATTAGGACCAGAGTGCTGCGCAGGTAGGATTGTCTGAACTGTTTTGGTGTACAGTTTGGATCATTGACAATTTCCAGAATCAGTTCCTCCTGTCAACACACACAGGCTGAGATTCAACTCACACATTAAAGTATATTACAAGGACTTTTGAGCCCAGGAATCAAGTGCTTTAACAAGGACTTTCTTCAGAAAAATTAGCTGGTTTTCATTTGGTTTGAATGTAAATATTGGCAGTGATCATCATCTGAACAAAACCCACAACTACAAACTTGTTTGTATCAGTCATTCATTATGAATAGAGATCAGCTGTTGCCATACATCTGACATATCTGAAACAGGCTGATATTGGGGTCAACCCCCTGAACCCGGATCAGCCAACATCATAACAGGTTTCAGAAAAGGATAACATAACAAAGCTTCAGGTGATGCATTCATGTGACTCAGTTATGGTGATACAAAAGTTTCCAACATGATAATGACAATTATGCCATCTCCGCGAGAATTGAGCAAACTCAATGCACTCATGAAGACCATGAGATGGGGTAAAAGCTCCAGAAAAAAGCCAGTAAGTAGACCTTGAGTTAAGATTTTTTGTAGGTCAAGAATTATGGTTGCCAATTTAAGCTCAGAGGAATTTAAAAAACAAATCATAAATGAAAAATAAAATATCAGTAAATGTATTATCTGCATTATGAATGCAGGTAAAATAATTCAGTAAATTAAAACCCTCATTTAGAAATAAGAAACTTGCCAGCAAAGCTGCGGTTATGCCATACATCCAGAATTAATTAAGCAATTCATTCTGTAATTTAAAGTATCTCACTAGTCATTTTCCCAGTATCATCCAGCTGATGAGTCTACTGACACTGTTGTCACTAACAAAGCTGCACAGCCTGTTAAAAACAACATGTGTGTTCCCTGCAGGCTCTAATGTTACTGCACATGCATGTTTGTTTACAGAATTTAAAAAGAGAAGATTGAACCAAAAAAAAAACAAGCAACCTGATGACTGAGAGCAAAAGAGGAAAAGCTCTGACAAGTTCTAACTTTATTTTAGATCGTTTTGGAAAATCATACCTGTTTATATGATGATATTGTGTATACTGTTTAACTACATATTACATGGATATTGTGTATGCTGTTTTACTGCATATTAACTAGATGTTGTGTATACTCTTGTAGTGTGTGGGAGTTGTCTCAGTCAGTTGTTTGTATTTAACATTGTAATAATGTTTTAAAGCTTGTCTCTTGGGCAGGTCTGTGTTGAAAATGAGAATTTAATCTTTCACCTGGTTAAACAAAGGAAAATGAAATGAGAATGAAAACAGTCATTTTACACAATAATGTGAGGATAAATGATTACATCACTGCAGCTGTGGCTGCAAGTTTACAGGTTTTTTATGATGGTTTTCATTTACAGAATTATTTTTGCTGCTATGGTTTGGGGTTCATGTCCACGATTCAGATGATACATTTACAGAACTAACTTTTTTCATTCATTTAACTGAGCTCAGTTTGACACCCTAAAGAATTAAACATAAGTTTCAAACAGGTTGAGATTTTTGGTACCTGCATGTGACTATACTGTAGGGATGCCATTAGTGAGGTGCAACACAACACTACAGATAACTACGCAGGCTCTAGACTCAGATGTAGATTTGTCTTTTGTCAAAGATACAGTATGACCTGTGAGTTTAGGCAGAAAGCAGTACCTCCTCCTCGCACCAATCATAGACCTTCCACTGAGAAACATGTCTGGCTCTGTGTCTCTTCCACAGCTCCAGGAACAGAGTGGCTGAAAACACACACAGACAACCGATTAAAGAGGAACTCCACACCACAGTAGATCACATTAGATCAGGTCAGAGACTCACCCCAGATTGCCATGAACATAGCAAAAGCCACAGTGCCCTCATTATCAAACAGATGACTGACCTGTGTGGATACAAACACATCATGTATCCCATGAAGAGGGAAGGTCATAAATCTGGTACCACACAAACAGATAAACAGAAGGACCAGCTTATTTCTGTGTGTTTGTGACAAACAAACAGATCCAGCATGGACAGTGATGGGAGAGAGGGATATGAAGCACGTGTCTGTGAAAGCAGGGAAACATGAGAACACCAGGGCACACATGGATAATTCTGTCCAGCTAACGTTAGCCATATTAAGCAGAGTGAACATCGCTATGCAGCTGGACGGCGGCCACAGGATCGCGATGAGGAAACACAGTTAGGAGGTGGATATAAACAGGCATATTTTATTCAAAATAATCGAGCCAACAGTAACATCCAACAGCGGTTTTTCGAGTTTATTACCAACCGCTGACACCATCGCTACAGCGCTTCAAATGGACAATGAATAACAGTGTGAGTTTTTGTGCGATGTGCATAGTTATTTAAATTTTTATTATATGAATTTATATTTATAAAACAAATCTCAAATTATTCCATGTGTGAGACATCAACTGATATTTACAATGTTGTTTATGTCATTATTTTGGGTATTTCCTTCTGTTAACTGTTTTGGTTATCAGAGACCCCACAATTTATTTGAGTATAATTCAATTTTATTCACTTTTAAATTATTTTCTATGTAAGTAATGTTTATATTCCCAGATGTAACGTTACTGATCTAACATGTTTTCCAGGATCCAGTGTTCATAATTAAGTGACTTTATGCAGCTTCTGCCATCAGGTTGTGCCATTAAGTAAGGTGAGAGTTTTGAAGCAGAAGTTTGCTGGAGTTTCCTATCTCTGCACCTCAGAGCCCCTGACTCTCATGCTTATAGCAACTTAACGCCACTAACTGCACTTCATGTTTACTTCTCCTGATCTTTGTCTCCCTGTTGGTCTCCACCACAAAACAAGGTCCATAGGGGCATCTCAAGAAATAAACATTTTCTAATACATGTTTTATATTATACTGAATTCGCCTGTGTGGGTGACCATAATAAGATATCCTGATGTGTTTGTAAAGGTGTTACTTACTGCTTTATTTCATTTTGGAATAAAATAATTGTTCAATATTTAACTGCAAAGTAGGAATTCTTTTGTGATACCTTCACTTTTTTGTATTAAATCATACTGGGATGTTTGCTGAAATTGACTGGATGTGGCACAGCCCTACCTAGAACATTTTCCACCAGCCGCCACTGCAGTCAGTGCAGCAGTAACAGACTTTAAAATAAGGGCTTTGATGGACCAAGAAGCATTATATTTAAAGGGGCACTCCACCAATTTTACACATGAAGATCAATTTACTCATCACTACTCAGAAAACAGTTGTATAATGTCCTGTTTCCAAATTCTGAGAAAATATTATATGGATATATACGGATATTCAGCTTAAAATATCAAACTTGCTGCAATACAAACATGGGTTTTACCAGGTGAGAAGGGTCTAATGAAAAGACACTGTCAAGTTGTGTTATTGTAGAATGCAGTGGTTTTGGAGTTTGACTCACACTGGGGAATAAACGTCAGAACATTTCGACCTCTGCTGCTTTGACCTTTCTTTTTTAAATCAGTTTCTCACAAGTGGCCCAGAGTAACCCTTAACATGCCAAGATGTGTGTAGTTGATTACGGTTATTATTATGTAGGAGTGAGGCCTGCACACTATAAATACCCCAATTGTTAGTTTGATTGCGCAAACTCATCATGTGATCATTGTTATTGCTACACCTAGTAGTTGGCAGGTGTAAATATTTAGTAACAACAAAGAGTACATCCACACAAGCCTGTTAAATTTGTGAACAAATCTTTTTCTCTCCGTTTCAGCCTCCATCCAGACTAAAACAGTGCTTTTCTCCCCTCAAAACGTAGCTTTTCCAAAACTTTCCCCAGTGTGGAAATGTCCAAAACTCCAGCTTGGTGTTTCATTGTGTTCAGGGAAAACTGAGCTTTAATAAAACAATTATGTAAGCTGCTCAGTGAGGGTCAGAGGCTGTGTGACAGTAAAGTTAAACAGACTACCTTTAGTCACCCCTAACTTTCTGTGATCAATCATTTTCAACGTTGATATACAGTAACTGATCGTACAGCACAGCTGCCGTCATTAACTTGAATTAATGTTGATTTTGTCAGACGATGTCTCAATTATAAAATAATTACTTGATCAGCTCTCTGACTCACTCCTCACCAGATGATGGCTGTGATGCGGTTTCGTTGTTTGTTAACTGAAAAGAGGATGAAGAAGAAGAGAGTCAACTGTTTTTATGTTGTTAAGGTGTTTCACTGTGGACAGACGTCTCTACTAAAACCACATGGAAACGCTGTTAATGTGGACACAAGTCGATTTCACACGAAAACTGCATTTTAAAATTTAGATGGCTTGATGAAGACATAGTCTGAGTAAGAACTAGTTTGTGTGTTACAATCCATTTTAAGTGAGTGTTGGATGAAGTCCATAGTTACATTCACACTCTAATGTGAACAGACAGCAGCTGGTTGAAGAGATCAGAGAACAGAATAAAGTGACAGAGATAAGACGAATTCACCTTAGCGTAGGTGCAAGTGTCTGACAGCTGCCACACTTTACACCTCTTATCACATCGAGGACACATGATGATGCTGGACTGACACACTTCCTTACTGAGGACACACAGAGAGACAAAGATTTTAGGGTTAATGGAAATAAAAGCATAGAGCAAAGGGAGATTATCCACTAGTTAATCCCCAAAGTATACTTTGGCCGTTAAAGCTAGGCTAGGTAACATTGGAAAAACTAGCAAGAGACAGATTTTGAAAGTATCCTGCATCCTCCCTTCAGGCCTTCCTCCAAAGCCACTCCTACAAAACACATTTTCATGCACAATGAGTGCATGGGCAGAATGTGCGCAGGTAGTCAGGTAGGTAGACAGGCAGGTAGGCCAGCCAATCATTTCACATTGGATGAGCTTATTAGGCCTGCAACAGGCCAGGGCATTTGATTTATTGATTGCTGTTGGGGAGAGAATTTCAACAAATATGCTTCTGAAATACATTACCTACCCTAGCTTTAATATACCTGGGCGGCCCACCCAAGTAAAGTCAATGTGCGGAAAACACTGTGGTGGAAAACAACGTTTAAATCCTGATGGGAATATGACATTTCTGTTAGTTTCATCCAGCTGTTTTTATACAGGTGAATGGAAATGATTATGATGATTGACGATTATGCAAAATAATTGCAGTCAGATCACATAATTGCAATCAGGCGATTATGTAATAATTGTGACAGCCCTATATCATCCTCTGTTATAACCTCTGACAGTGTCAAATCACCTGCTGTAAAATCATCCTCTGTCATAACACCTGACAGTGTAACATCACCTGAAGTGCTGACTGAATGTAGCTGCTAGCTGTGGTAGTGGGCCAATCACACGTCGTATTAAACTGAAGAACACTTGCAGTGATTGGCTGTGAGCAAAACCATACAAATATAAAAAAATGTCTAGATCTGGGTACAAAGTGGATCGAAGGAAGGTATTGTTTGACTGGAGACGTTTCGATACTACTTGGTACTGGGATATTTCGGTCGATACCATAAAAAGGTATCGAATACCGATACCCAGCCCTAAATATCATCCTCCGTTATGACACCTGACAGTGTAACATCACCTGGTGTGACTGTCACATGACCTCCTCGCATTTTAGTCATGAACCACTTTGCTTTAGCAATACGTTGTTTAGCATCTAATTTTATGTCAAACATTTCTCTCTTTATGTATGTCATATTACAGCTCTGCTCTGATGACACGTTGTTGTCAGCTGTGGTATAAAATTTAGCAGTGTAGAGAAGCCAAAACAATTAGAAAATATTACTCTTGGTAACATTTTTGATGATAGATCAGAAAAGGAATCGTTACATGGCAATTTTAGCAGCACTGATTATGTTAATAATGAAATCTCATCAACGTTCACCTCCTAATGAACCGGTGACAACTTTGTCCAGTTAAGAGAGTTTGTTGAATCTGACTTTCGCACAAACAACCTCACAGATCAAAGTCAGAGAGGTTTAGGAGAACAATATGAAAATGTTCTAGAGGTCCCCAAAGTCATACATTTTCTAATTCTAAACAGTTTTAAAGGGACCTTAAAAATAAAGTTATGTTAATAACTCTTGCGGCTGTGGCTTAGTGGTAGAGCGGATCATTCACCACTCGGAAGGTCGGCAGTTTGATCCCAGCTTCCCCCAGCCCACATGTCGAAGTGTCCTGACACTGAACCCCAAAGTGCTCCCGAGGGCTGTGCCTTCGGTGTGTGAGTGTGTGTGAATGATTAGTTTGTTTCTTTGAACTGATGAGCAGTTGGCACCTGTCATTAGTGTGTGAATGTGATATGTAGTGTGTGAAGCACTTTGAGTGGTCGGAAGACTAGAAAGGCGCTATACAAGTACAGTTCATTTACCATTTACCATTAATGCAAAAGGACCAGTATTTACCAAGTTTTAGACAATTTACCACATAATATTACTTCTACAACATCTGACTCACATGAGAGGGCTGGTGTTGAAAAAGGCGAGTCCATAAAGGAACACTACAACACCCAGAGCAGCAGCTGGAACCAGCAGCTTGGTGTACCAGCCCAGCCACAGGTAGTACAGAGCCACCTTCTCTCCAAAGTAACACCTACAGGGAGAAAAAAACACAGCCAGTCATGATGTAACACAAACACATCAACACACCAGTGACTATAAAAAGTGTTCAGTCACCTTGGACTTTTTCATGTTTTTTGTTTTACAATATTGAATCACAGATGATTGGTTTCCTTTTTTGGAAAGGTCAAAACTCCAGCAAAATGTGTAGTACACAGAATAACTTTATTGTCAGAATAACGCGTTTCGGATTGTGGCCTTCATCAGGGATGAAACATTCTAATGACATCTGGGTCAGTGTTTCCCAGAAGGTTCTCTGGTCTGATGAGACCAGAACTGAGATTTTTGACCATAATACTAAACTTTGTTTGGTCTAACCCCCAATTCACACCAGACACGACAAATCAGTAGCAGGTAAAGTGGCCAGTATATTGCATAATGTCTTTGAATGGAAAGACTTGAAAAAGAATGGGGCTGATACAGATGCTTATAATGAAGCTGATATACCTGTTGACACACTATAATTACTGCCACTGGTGCTCTTCACAAAATATGGACTGGACAGGGTTTATGTCACCCTTCTTCTTGTGTTTTAAATTCATATTTAATGTAGGTCTGTACAGACTGGTTTCTCATTATAAGTTTCTGTTAATCCGTGTCAGAAACCTGTTTGCACTGTGATTCAGCACTGTAAAACAATAAAACACATCCAAGAAGAGTGAATACTTTTACACTGAACACACAGACAAATCTGCATTCATAATTTCCCCTATTTGACTCTCTATCTGCTCTATCGAGCATAGGGTGATTCATAAGTGTACTTGCTAGCAAAAAATCTTAGGCCAACAATGGATGATCGACTTTGTGGTCATATCATCAGATCTGTGGCTGTATGTCTTGGACACTCAGGTGAAGAGAGGAGCAGAGTTGTGAACTGATCACCATCTGGTGTTGAGTTGGATCAGATGGCGAGGGAGACTGCCAGACAGACCTAGTAAACCCAAACATGTAGTGAGGGTGAACTGGGAACTTCTGGCTGAGGCCCCTGTCCACAAGGTCTTTAACTCCCACCTCCGGGGACATGGAGTCATAGTGGGCCATGTTCAAAGCCTCCATTGTTGAGGCGGCTGCGGTTGTCAGTGCCTGTCATGGCAGCAACCTGAGAACCCACTGGAGGACACCAGTGGTAAAGGAGGTTGTCAAGCTGAAGAAGGAGGCCTTCTGGGCTTGGTTGGCCTGGGGGTCTCCTGAAGCAGTGGAAAGGTACCAGGAGGCCAGGAGGGCTCTGGCTTCTGTGGTTACCGAAGCAAAAATCCAGGTGTGGGAGGAGTTTGTGGACTCCTTTCTGTTGGCCTCAAGGAAGTTGAGATGCTGAACATGCTCTGGGCACTGTTGGGCTGTCTTTGCTAACACACCTCTTCAATGTCACGTAGAGGTCAGGGACAGTGCCTAGGGAATGGCAGACCAGGGTAGTGGTTCGCAATTTTAAAAAGGGTGACCGGAGGGTGTGCTCCAATTATCAGGGTATCACACTGCTCAGCCTCCCTGGGAGACCTCATGCCAAGTGTGCTGGAAATGGTTACATTTCAAAACTCAGGGTCTTGTTCACGAGTGAGGGTAAAACAGAGTGTGAGATCCTCAGGCGATAGGTGCAGTGTCAGCAGACTATTGTGGTGAAGAGGGAGCTCAAACGTAAGGCAAACCTTTCGATTTACCAGTCGATCTACATTCCAACCCTCACCTATGGTCTTGAGCTTAGGGTAGTGACCAAAAGAAGTGGCTGAAATTAGTTTCCTCCATAGGGTGGATGGGCTCAACCTTACAGATAGGGTAAGGAGCTCAGACATCTGGAGGGAGCTTGGAGTAGAGCCACTGCTCATTCATGTTGAAAGGAGCCAATTGAGGTGGTTCGGGCGTCTGATCTGGGCACCTTCCTTTGGAGGTTTTCCAGCCATGTCAAATTGGTAGAAAACCCCAGGGGAAGACCCAGAACATGCTGGAGAGATTATATATCTCATCTTGCTTGGAAACACCTCGTGATTCCCCAGGAGGAGGTAGAAGACGTTGCTGGGAGAGGGACGTCTGCACTACCTTGCCCCAGATAAGCAGCGGAAAATGGATGGATGGATGGAATGGATGAATTTGCTATTAGCAGTTCCTATTTGCAATGTACTCGTGGATGTACAGCTATCACTGGATTTCTTTGATACTAAAGAAAACTTAAAAATCTGACAATTCTCAGGCAAGTTCTACTGTTAGGGAGTGTCTTTTTTCTATGATTTCCAAGTGGATTTATGGACGTTTATTCATGATCAACATCAGAGATAATGATATCCTCGAAAAGTATAAATACAGTTTTTGACACTGTGGAGGTGGGTATGGGTAGCTGTAAGCTGCAGAGGGAGAGCGTGTGGACAGAAAAGAAAGAAAGAAATAAAAAGAAAGAAATAAAGAACATATACACTGAAACCCTGGTCTCAGCGTGGTGTCTTAGGGCCAAGAGGAACTCACAGTAGCACGATTACGCTACAACTGGCGCCCAACGTAACTTGGCTTCCGAGATAACAATGACGGATCCGCAGCAGGTGCAGCCGGTGGCGATGCTGGCCCAGATGCTGGGTGAAATCGCGGCGATGCACCAGGAGCAGGTGGCGGTGAATAGGCAGCAGGATAGGATGCAGGAACAGACAGATGCAGGAAAGGATGCAGGAACAGACAGATAAGCAGACCCAGCTGCTAGCAAGCCTGGTGTCCCAGCCAGGGGCCACACTACCGCTATCCCCACCACTCGCCCTCTCCGGCATCACCCTCCACAAGATGTCGCCGGCGGATGACCCCCAGTCATTCCTGGAAATGTTCGGGGCGACGGCAGTGGCATGTGGATGGCCGGCGACAGAGTGGTCTGTGCGGCTGCTGCCACTGCTCTCCGGGAAAGCGCAGACAGCGGCGCTCGAAATCCTGGCCGCCGTGCGGCGGAGCTTCCCTGACGTGAGGAGGGCCATGCTAGATCGGCTGGGATTCTCCAGCGAAGATCACCGCCGCCGGTTCCGGAGCATGAGGCTGGGGCCCGCTGATTGGCCGTTCGTCTACGCACAGCAACTGAGAGATGCAGCGACGAGGTGGCTGCAGCCAGGGGAATCCTTGGAGGAGGGGCGGCTGATAGACGCAATTATTAAGGAGTAATTCACGGAGGGGCTCCCTACTGGGGTGGCTGAGTGGGTGAAGTGCCACCACCCCGTGGATCTGACGGCTGCGGTCACACTGGCAGAGGATTACCTGGCTGTACACCCTGAAGCCAGACACCGCAGGACCGCCCCCTGGAGACTGCCCGGCCAACACCAGCACCGTGGAGAAGGGGCATGGGGCCGCTGCAAGCGCCACCTGCACGTCCCAGCCCCATGCCACACGCTAACCCTCTCTCTTCTCGCTCTCTCTCCCAGGGTCCAGCTGCTACAGTTGCGGCTCACGACCTGCAGGGGTCTCCTCGAACGCTGGGGCAGGAGTGCTGGAGGTGTTCCGGTAAGAATCCAAGGGGGTATACACCGGGCAATGGTGGATTCGGGCTGTACACAGTCCATTATTCACCAGAACCTGGTTCGACCCGGGGCTTTGGTGGAGGCTTGCTGGGTGGATATTAAGTGTGTACATGGGGATATTCACAGATACCCTGTAGTGCCAGTGGAAATTAGACATCAAGGGAGAAAGTTTAGTGTTAAGGCAGCAGTTAGTTCCCGCCTGACGCACCCCCTGATTTTGGGTACAGATTGGCTTGGGTTTGATAGGCTAGTGAGGCACTGTGTGGGGGTGTGTGCACAACTGTCAGGGACATGGGATGTGTGTGCTGTGCTTAGTGGTGACGCAAGGTTGTCTGATGCTGCAGATGGGGAGGAGTAGGCGACGCCACAGGCTCCTGTGTTACCCTCCACGGAAGATTTTCCACTGGAGCAGTCTCGTGACGACACTCTACGCTTTGCCTTCGACCAAGTGACAAGAATTGATGGTCATGTGGTGCGCCCTGACGCAGCCCAGTCATATCCACACTTTTCAGTGATCAAGGACAGACTGTACAGAGTGGACAGGGGACAGGGGAAGAATTAACGCAATTGTTGGTACCAAAAAGCCGTCGGGAAACAGTTTTCCAGGCGGCTCATTACAACCCGATGGCCAGGCATATGGGGTGTAATAAAATACTAGACCGGATAATGGCCCGATTCTATTGGCCTTGGATTTGGGGAGACGTTCGCCGTTGGTGTGCGTCTTGTCCCGAATGTCAGATGGTTAACCAACCAGCCATCCCGAGAGCACCTTTGCGCCCATTACCATTGATGGAGGTCCCATTTGAACGCCTAGGTATGGACCTCATCGGGCCATTTTACCGGAGCGCACGTGGATATCGCTTTGTGCTAGTGTTAGTGGACTATGCAACTCAATATCCCGAAGCAGTGCCATTGCGCACAATCTCGGCAAAGAGTGTGGCGCAGGCACTGTTTCAGGTCATCTCCCGAGTCGGGATCCCGAAAGAGATCCTGACTGACCAGGGCACCTGATTCATGTCACGCACACTGAGAGAACTTTACGGATTATTGGGCATCAAGTCGATTCGAACCAGTGTATACCACCCTCAGACGGACGGGCTCGTTGAGCGTCTGAACAAAACTTTGAAGTCCATGATCCGTAAATTTGTGCACGAGGATGAGCGCAATTGGGATAGGTGGCTAGATCCTCTGTTGTTCGCAGTGCGGGAAGTGCCCCAGGCCTCCACAGGATTTTCTCCCTTTGAGCTGCTGTTTGGCAGAAACCCACGGGGGGGTCCTGGACCTAGTTAAACTGGGAGGAGGGTCCAAGCCCCAGTAAAAACGAAGTTCAGCACGTCCTGGACCTGAGATCAAAACTCCACACCTTAGGGCAGTTGTCACGGGAGAATTTGCTCCAGGCTCAGGAGCGTCAACAACGCCTGTACAACAGAGGGGCAAGATTAAGACAATTCACGCCGGGAGATAAAGTGCTTGTATTACTCCCTTCGTCCAGCTCCAAATTACTCACCAGGTGGCAAGGACCCTTTGTGGTCACACGGCGTGTGGGCGACGTGGACTATGAGGTTGTGCGGTCGGATAGGGGAGGGGCAACGCAGATCTATCACCTCAACCTCCTAAAAGGATGGAGAGAGGCAGAGCCTGTTGCTCTGGTGACGACGGTGGGTGAGAGAGATGAGTTCGGGCCTGAGGTTTCAAAATAGACCAGTGCCGCCTCGCTCAGTTTTGACAACCATCTCACACTGTCCCAGAGAACAGACGTTGCCGAGTTGCAATGGCATTTTGCCGACGTGTTCTCCCCCCTTCTGGGTCACACCAACCTCATAGAGCATCACATTGAGACTCACCTGGGAGTGACGGTGCGTTCACGGCCCTACCGGTTGCCTGAGCACAAACGGAAAATGGTGCAGGAAGAATTTAAGGCCATGCTGAAGATGGGGGTAATAGAAGAGTCCAACAGTGCCTGGTGTAGCCCCATCGTTCTTGTAGGCAAGAAGGATGGGACCATACGGTTCTGTGTGGACTACCGCAAAGTAAATGATGTGTCACGATTTGATGCCTATCCAATGCCTCGGGTCGACGAGCTCCTGGATCGGTTGGGCACCGCTCGTTTTTTCACAACGCTGGACTTGACCAAGGGCTACTGGCAGATTCCCTTGTCTCCAGAGTCTAAGGGAAAGACGGCCTTCACCACTCCGTATGGGTTGTATCAATTTACCACACTTCCGTTCGGGTTGTTTGGGGCGCCGGCCACCTTCCAACGCCTCATGGACCGAGTACTGCGTCCACACGCTGCATATGCAGCCGCCTACCTAAATGATGTTATCATCCACAGTGACAGCTGGGCGGAGCATGTGCGGAGGGTGGCTGCAGTGCTCGGGTCATTGAGGCAGGCCGGTCTCACCGCCAACCCGAAGAAGTGTGCGGTTGGACGGAGGGAGGTACGGTATCTGGGGTACCACTTGGGCGGAGGGCAGGTGCGCCCCCAGGTAGACAAGACGGCTGCGATTGCCGCCTGCCCAAAGCCCAAGTCAAAAAAAGAGGTGAGGCCTGGGGCTGGCCGGCTATTACCGGCGATTCATTCCCAACTTCGCAGATCTGACCAGTCCCTTGACCGATCTCACCCGGAAAGGTGCCTCAGATCCGGTCCAGTGGACAGAGCAGTGCCAACTGGCATTCGAGAGGGTAAAGCAAGCCCCCTGTGGGGAGCCTCTCCTCCACACACCTAACTTTTCTCTCCCTTTTGTTCTGCAGACTGATGCGTCGAACAGAGGAGTGGGGGCCGTTTTGTCCCAGCAGGTGCAGGGTGTTGACCGCCCGGTCGCATACATCAGCCGGAAGCTGTCAGAGCGGGAGGCCAGGTACACTACAATCAAAGAAGAGTGCCTGGCCATCCGGTGGGCGGTCGAGGCCCTGCGGTATTACCTGCTGGGGCGTCCATTCAGCCTCTGTTCGGACCATGCCCCCCTCCAGTGGCTCCACCACATGAAGGATGCCAACACCCGGATCACACTGTGGTATCTGGCTCTCCAGCCTTTTAAGTTCAAAGTGATCCATAGGCCGGGGGCACAGATGGCCGTGGCCGACTTCCTCTCCCATTCCCATGGGGGGGAGTAGGTTGGGCCAGATGGCTCCCCGGCCTAAGTCGGGCAGTGGGGGTATGTGGAGGTGGGTATGGGTAGCTGTAAGCTGCAGAGGGAGAGGTGGGGGAGTTGCTCAGGTGAGCAGCATCAAGGAGAGATAATTGGCACAGCTGAACCCGGTTAACTAATTATTCTCTCCTTAAATACAGTAGCATGCTGGACACAAGGGGGAAGAGGGAAGGAGAGGCGGTCGGAGAGAGGACGGATGCAGAGAAAGAGCATGTGGACAGAAAAGAAAGAAAGAATACACTGAAACCCTGGTCTCAGCGTGGTGTCTCAGGGCCAGAGGAACTCACAGTAGCACGATTAAGCTACAGACACAAATTGCAGCAATCAGTCTATAAGTGTTTACAAGTATCTTAATCAGCTTCATGAGCTATGTGTCAGAGCCACTGCTGTAGCTCCGAACTGCTGACTGTGTTGGTAAGCAGTCAAATCAGCAGCCAAACTACAATATCTAACTTCTTGTTGTTTTTACGATGCCGCATGCACCTGTCCCTTTCACCTCACACAGTATCTTCGCTTCAGTTTGAAACCTCTGGTCTAAACAAATGCAACAGGTTTTACATTCTGCTTTCCTTAATCCACTATGCTAACATCCTTAACAATGGCAGACAGACCAACAGACAGACAGACAGTTACAGACTGACTTGATGTCGTTGACTGGTTGGCCTGTAAACAGACCCGACCATCGAGCCCACTTCTTCTTCAGCTGTTTCTGCTCCTTTCTCTGAGAATCATGGGAAAAATCAACATACAGACATATTATATTCTATATGCTAATACATTGAACACGTTTCACATCAACATCTGGGCAAAAGTGTATTTCAAAGTGTGTCTAAATATTTCATATGTTTCATATGTACACTTTCACAGCTCACAGCTGTAACAAAGAAAAACCAGTAGACCTTTCTGCTTCATCACCTTTTTACTGGGCGATATTTAGAGTAACCATGTGACCGTCATGTTTTTCATGACATGCTGGCTTTACTGTAGAAAGATTCTGTGAGTAACTTAATAACAGACCAAAATAAAACTTGTCTGTTGTCAGTTTGTGTGTCTACTCGACCACGCTCCAGCATGTTTCTGTAGTTCCAACAACTCCAACAGAGTGAGACATCTCATTGTATGTCAGCGGTCAATGTCCGACAGACGCTCCATCATAAATTGACATTTTAACCAGTTTTAAGCCATAATTTTATGATACACCTTTTAAGATCCTTGTTATTTTACTAAATGTTTTACACTGGGCAAAAGATTTTAGTCATCAGACACTTTGATAAGAAGTTGTCAATTCCAAACCCAAGCAAGGGAAACAAACAAAACTAACTTTTTACTTTTAACTCCTTGAGTTAAAAAAATTAACTGCGTTCCATTGAGCGGTTCATCGAGGATCTCCTCTAGCAGCAGACAGAGCTGTGTTCCCGGCTAACATCTCGAGCCTGTGGGTAGCTAGCGGCCCTTGGCCTCAGATGCAGATGATGTCCCTGGCCTGACTTCACCTCGTGCCTCCTTCCTGGGCATCTGTAGTTAAGTGTCAAAAAAGTCTCTCTCTTCCCCTCTACGACCCATTTGGTATTGCCGGTGATGATATCCCTCTCACTAACTTTCTCTCTCTTTTATTTTTCCATCAGCCAAGGCCGAGGGGGTGGCCTTGCAGAAATACACAGAAACCTTTGAGAGTCTTAGTTTTATTTTAAAGAACAGACTGCCCACTTTATGTTTTTTAATCTACAGATCTACTAAATTTGGTTCTGGTTTTATTCAGGAATTTTCAGACTTTTTATCATTATTCTACAATATGACAAAAATTTGAATATCCATGTTTGTTGCCCTTCTTCCTCCTCATTTATCAAACTTTTAGATTCTTTTAATTTCAGAATCAGAATCAGAAATACTTTATTGATCCCCGTAGGGAAACTCTTTGTTACAGTAGCTCGCCTTTACGTCAGTGCACACAGGAGAAAGTACTAGAAAACGATATGATACACTATAAACAGGTCAGAAATAAATTAAGTATCATGTCGGTATAAGTATAAGATAAACTAAGTGTCGAGTACCAAGTGGGTTTACTGGTAGATGGTGAAGTACAGTATAAAATACAATGTCACTAATTATGTAATAAATAATAGTAGTAAGCGGAGGTGCATGTACTGTCGAGAGTAATTGAGGTATATCCGTAACAATAAATAAGAAAAACTAACAAGGGAAAACTAATATTGCACTTGAGTAGTAAACAGAATATTGCACAATTATTATTAATTATGGCGGAGATGTAATGCTCAATGTCCAGTTTAGTGACCTAGGGTCAAACAGACTAATCCTTAGAGGAGGAGTTAAATAGTTTGATGGCCACAGGCAGGAATGACTTCCTGTGGCGCTCTGTGGTGCTCTTTGGTGGGATGAGTCTTCCGCTGAAGGTGCTCCTTTGTTTAGCCAGCACGTCATGGAGCGGGTGGGAGACACTGTCCAAGATGGCGTGTAGTTTGGCCAGCATCCTCCTCTCTGACACCACCGCCAGAGAGTCCAGCTCCACCCCCACAATGTCACTGGCCTTACGGATCAGTTTGTTGATTCTGTTGGCGTCCGCTACCTTCAACCTGCTGCCCCAGCATGCAACAGCATACAGGATAGCACTGGCCACCACAGACTCATAGAACATCTTCAGCATTGTCCGGCAGATGTTGAAGGACCTCAGCCTCCTCAGAAAATAGAGGCGGCTCTGGCCCTTCCTGTAAACAGCCTGAGTGTTCTTGGTCCAGTCCAGTTTGTTATCTAAGTATACTCCCAGGTACTTGTAGTCCTCCACAATGTCCACACTGACCCCCTGGATGGAAACCGGAATTTGACTCAATATATGAAGCAGCCCAGCCATGACAAAGGGCACATACTTGACCCTGTGCTCTCCCATGGTTTCTGTGAGGCTGATGCGAATTTATTTGATTTTGCCGTCTCTGATCACCATGCAGTGATTTTTCAGGTTCCACTCATTTCTCCTGACCCTATAACCCACCACACTAGTTTGCTCCCGCCCCCTGAATTTTTAAATACCAGTGACCAACATGATGTTGGTATTCAGGTAGGGCAGGTTTGGTTATTAACAAAATTATCAAATAAATTATTTTAATATATTCATTATTAATTATAATATTTAATTAATGAATATTTGTAAAAAAAAAAATTATATTATCAAAATTATTAATATGGATTAAAAGTTATGGGGCAGCACCCTGGGATCAGGGACCATTAACCAAATGTGAAAAACAGTCTCAAAGGCAGCTGTCCACTTAAAAATGACGATCTACATTACATTACATTACATTAATAGTAGTGGACAGTGGAGGGTGAATCCGAGCACTGACCGTCACAACCAGCTGTTATTACAACACATACACAAAATAACCACAGGCAACTGCTATTTAAAAAGGAGAGTTTATTGAACCATGGCACTGATCAATAATCACTAACTTCATTCAACAACAATCAGTCAACATGTAAGGTGTGTGTGTGTGTGTGTGTGTGTGTGTGTGTGTGTGTGTAGGACAATAGAAAGGGAGGTGCGAGGAAAGTGGCGGATGTGGCCATGTGGGTCGTCGTCACGCACAGATCCAAAATGGCCGGCAGACCAGCAAAACTCAAAGGGAAGAGCCAAAATGGACGACACGCTCTATTTGTCCTCAAGATGGAGCATCGCTAGTTATGCTACCATGCTATCCGGGCCCACGGCGGTCTGTTACTTTCCACAGTAATGCACAGCACAATTCACAACAATGAAGCTTAGATGAAATAACACATAATTATAAAATCTATCTCTAGACACAAGCCTCTTACTTGGGATCGTCTTTAATAGTGATTAAACATGTCAGTCCGTTTGGATTATCCGGCGGAGTCCTCTCAGGCTCGGATACTGACGTGGCCGGGGTCCATGCTGTCAGCGGGTTCAACAGCGAAACTGTTCCTTCGGGCAGCAGCAGAGGGAAGTAGCAGTCGACTTTAGTGAGGAGAGAGCAAGGCTCAGCGGTTATCCTTCTCTCTGTGAAGAAAACGGTAAAACCTGAATCTTCCTTCTGCAGGTTGGGATTGTTATATGTGTTGGGACTCCACAGGTGAATTCATTCATTTGGGTGATTGTTAACTGAACTTTTGATAGGAGACTGCATTCTCTTTTGTCCCACAATCCTGAGAGCAACTGAACGCAGCATTGGCCAGTTTGACTTGTGACCAGGATGTCACCAGGTCAATAAGAAGGTCAGCAATGATTTGTTCTGTCTCTCTTTCTCCTGGAATCTTCCACTGCGGCAGACAGCCCGTGGCTGTCGCCCTCTCAGTTCAGCGTGCTCACCAACAGACAGACCCACCTGAACTCTCTCCTCCTGGCTTCACTGTGTAATCTGCGCAGCAGCAGAACCGAAGTCTCCTGATCTACCAAAGCGCTGCAAAGGCCTATTAGATCTCTGCAATAAAGTTTAACACCAAAGGCTATTGTAAAAAGCCTGCCAGCTAACTTCACATGCTAACAGGAGCACGAAGCAAGTTAGCGGCGAGCGGTTAACTCTGTAAGGACAACCATAGACGGAGCGACCGGCTTCCTCCGATCTCTACAAGCAGACACTACACAGCTAAAGACGCTTCCACAACGGAACCACAATTCTTCCCAGCTTGGCTCGTCTACAACAGACTGACCACCAGCAGCAACACCAAAGCCACCTCTCTTTCCCTCCCATGGACGGGTAACATAACAACTGTGCATAGCATAGAGTAAAAGTACATGGATATAGCTAAGCAAAGGACTTTAACTTTTGTACTTATGATGTTACTGATGTGTTTTTCTGAGGTTTTGTTGTTGTGACGTGTTCGTTTGTGCGATCTGTTAGCGTGTGGCTACCAAATTAACCTACGTTGATGTTAGTTTATGTTAGGCACTGTTATCCTAAACAGACCACACACACACACCTCTAGTTTGGCCCTTAAAGACAACCACACACACGGCGGAGAGTAACTTTAAAGCTCCCACTTCACATGTTTCTTTGTTTCTGACCACGTGGGTTCATGCTTGTGCACTCGGGACATATGGAGGCAGAACAAAGTAACACACACACATTCCTTTTGGCGTGCACACACACACACATACACACATACCCTTTGTTTTGTAGTGTAGTGTATTTAGAGTTAGTTTTCATATTGTGTGTTTTTGCTTTATCTGTTAAATAAATGCTTGTGTATAATTATGCTGACTTCTTTAATGTTTCACAAGAGTGAGTAATTTGCCAACCTCTGCTATGTTGAACTCCAAATCCTTCAACCTACTAGTTATTAATGGTAATTATGGTCATAGTTATTAATTTAATTATCAATCTTCCAAATTGATAGTTTAGTGTATTTTGAGACTCACTCAATTAATTGGCAATCATTTCTCTTCTTTAAGAAGAGTGGTGCCCCTGAAGACTTTATTAATTAAAGTTATTTATGATTATCTTTGATAATTCTGATAGCCATAATTGATTGATCATACCTACACAAGTGGGTGCCCCCCTTTAAACTTTCTAAATCCCAACATATGGAAGATAACAATTCAGCAAACAGAAAACACTCTGTTGCTCATCCAGCGAGTTAAGACTTTACCTAGGGAGTTAAAGTTAACGTGATGTGTCTCCTGAAGCAACCGAAGTTATAATGGAAAGACAGCGAGCGGTCTGTGCGCTCTGCTTTTATGGAGGTGATGACGTCATGGCCGGAGCACCAGGATTTCCTGCACACCCTTTGGCGGCTTATCTACTAGAAATCCAGGGTTTGGATTCAAGCTTAAATCTTGCACACAGGTGTGACTTAAAAGGACCTGGGGGGGTTTGGCGCTAATATATGGTTTGGCCTTTGTTTTCCATTCAAACCTATTAGTCAAGGCTTTTCCATTTCCAAGTAGGCCCTTTTCTTTGTTCTCCACATGTGGTGAGGCCCAACAATGGTCTCTACGTAGAGGAGCTTGTCAGTGTTTTTAAAAGCTCTTGTACAAACCTTCAGGATTCCGTAGCCATGGTTAAATGAAGAATTAACAAACTTAAAGAGACAATGGAAGGCTGATCAAAAGTGGAAAAAGGATAAACACAGTGCCTCCCTTGCTTCTCTAAAAAACCTAATGTCCTTTATCAATGTAAAATCAAAGAAACAAGGAACACCTATTTTTCAGACCTGATCACTAGACAGGGTCACAATCCCAGAATCCTTTTTAAAACTAGCAATTCTGTCATTGGTCCCCCACCTAGCCAACCAGTTGAATCCAGTCCAGAGAGGAACCTTTTGAAGATTTATAGTGGCGATTCAGCAGCATTTAACACTGATCTCAGAGTATAATGTTGACTCCTTCCCACCTTCAACATTATCTCACTTCAATGAAATCTCTGTCAACCCTGTGATGCACTCTTGCACTTTCAAAAATTTCCACCTGCCCTTCAGACTGCATTCCCACTTGGTTTTTAAAAGTTGTATTTCAGATGGTTGGTACAGATATTTTAGCCATTATTAACTGCTCTCTGTCTACTGGTATTTTCCCCTCCAATTTTAAACATGCCACTGTTTACCCCCTTTTAAAAGAAACCCTCAGTAGATCCCTCTGTTTTAAGCAATTTTAGACCCATCTCCAAGCTGCCATTTTTATCAAAGGTTTTAGAAAAAGTTGTCTCCATTCAACTGATTTCTTTTATGAATAACAATCAAATCTTTGGAAAATTCCAATCTGGTGAAACTTCTCCTGCTACTCAGTCAGGGCACCGCTGCAGAACAGCTGTTTGGCCGCATTGTGAGAGAGAGGTGTCCAGACAAAGAGACTTAAAAACAAGAGATTTAAGCTGTGTCTGCCTTCTCTCGTCATGGGCAACGTGAGATCACTGACGAATAAAATGGACGAGCTAACGGCGTTAGCCCTAAATCAGACAGAGTTCCGTGAGTGTAGTTTGATGTGCTTCTCAGAGACATGGCTACACCAGGATATCCCGGACCATAACGTTTCCATCGACAGCTTTCAGACTGTTCGGGCCGACAGGGATCACACCGGGAGCGGTAAGCAGAAAGGCGGCGGGCTTGCTGTGCTGGTCAACAACAGATGGTGTAACCCTAGTCACGTTACTATCAAGCAGAGTCTCTGTAGCCCGGACATTGAACTGTTAGCTGTGGGACTCCAGCCATATTATCTGCCACGTGAATTTTCACATGCCATCGTTGTGGCTGTTTACACCCCCCCCTTCTGCTAACCCGGCATAGGCATGCAACGCCATTCACACCGCCATAGCACAACTCCAGACTCAACACCCGAGTGCACTCATATTAATCTCGGGTGACTTCAACCATGTCAGGGTTTCAACAACACTGACTAATTTCACTCAGTATGTGAGTTGTTCTACTAGAGAGGAGAAGACACTGGACCTGCTGCATGCTACCATTAAGGATGCATACAGCTCTTGAGGTGAGGGCAATCCAGGCTGACCTGAAGGTGAAGATCAGGGAGGCCTAGGAGAAGTACAGGAGGAAGTTGGAGTGGAAACTCCAGCAGAACAACATGAGAGAGGTCTGGAGCGGCATGAATAGCATCACTGGCTTCAGACCGACTGGCAGCAGAGGAGTTAAAGGCAGCTTGGACAGGGCCAATGAACTTAATCTGTTCTTTAACAGATTCGACACACCGGCTCCTGCTCATCCCTCCTCTAACTCAGCTGCTGTCTGCCCTCAGACTCCTCTGAGTCCACTGCTCCCCCCTCCTCCATCTTCCTGGGAGAGTCCTACACCCCCCTTAACCGTTCTCAGGCTAACGGCCCTCTCATTACTGATGACTCCCCGCCTGTAACCTCTGCTGTGTGCCTGACTGCTGACCAGGTGAGAGGACAGCTGATGAAACTCCACTCAAACAAGGCTGCAGGCCCTGATGGCATTTGCCCCGGGGTGCTAAAAGCCTGTGCCCCCCAGCTATGTGGAGTCCTTCAACATGACTTCAACCTGAGCCTGAGTCTTCAAAGGGTCCCTGTTCTGTGGAAGACATCTTGCCTTGTTCCTGTGCCGAAGACGCCGCGTCCCAGTGGCTCCAAGGACTACAGACCGGTGGCACTGACCTCCCACATAATGAAGACCCTGGAGAGACTGGTGCTGGAACAGCTGGGGCCCACGGTCAGACCCCTCGTGGACCCCTTCAGTTCGCCTACCAGCCCGACTGGGAGTTGAGGACGCCCCTCGTGTCCTGGATTGTTGACTACCTGACTGGCAGACCACAGCATGTGCGTCTGCAGCACTGTGTGTCGGACAACGTGGTCAGCAACACTGGTGCCCCTCAGGGGACTGTCCTCTCTCCCTTCCTCTTCACCATTTACACCACAGACTTTGGCTACCACACAGAGTCCTGCCACCTTCAGAAGTTTTCTGATGACTCTGCTGTGGTGGGATGTATCTGATGAGACTGAGTACAGGGCTGTGGTGGGTAACTTTGGCTCATGGTGTGAACAGAACCATCTGCAGCTCAGTGCGACAAAGTCAAAGGAGCTGGTTGTAGACCTACGAAGGGCCAAGGCACCAGTGACCCCGGTTTCCATCAAGGGGGTCAGCGTGTATCACAGATATATATATCTGTGATTTGCTAACTCCCTATAAGATTGATCGCTGTTAGAGATCCTCTGGCAGGCCTACTTATGGTTCCAAAATCTCGACAGGCTTTTTCTTTCCAGGCCCCTCAGCTGTGGAACTCCCTGCCTGGAGATCTCAGGCAGGCAAACACAGCATCCTCCTTTAAATCTCTTCTTAAGACTCACTTCTATCGTATGGCCTTTTCTTAATCTGATGGTATTTGTTGCAATTATTTAAATTATTTTAGCATGTCTATATCTTAAGTTCTGGATCTTACAGTATTTGCTTTTATTATATGTTTTTATTGTAAAGCACTTTGTAACTTTGTTTTGAAAGGTGCTATATTAATAAAATTATCATCATCATCATCTTCTCTCTAGTGGATCTCTTGTCAATTTCAGGAGAATATCAGATTCATTATTTAAACTGACCAATTTAATAGTTTTGAATCAAGATCTTCAGTATTAGGAAGTTGTGAAAAATAAGGTGTGTCAGATTTGATAACAGCAGCTGTTATTTCAATGTGTCAGATATACATTTAATCAACATTTCATATCTTCTGGTGCTGTGTATATAATTATTTTTACTGTGTATACTGATCATGTCTGGCACAAACATTTCTTTCAGGATTAATTAAGTTCTATATCTGATCTCATGTTCAGGTTGTAGTTGAGTGTGGTATAAGCAGCTGTGTCATTTAGGTGAATATAAGTGTCAGACTCGCTATCAGCAGATAATCAATATTGAACAACTCGGTTCTGGGCCAAAAAAACTTGATCGAGTAATGGCTCCAGCAGTTTAAAGATCAGTCAAAGATTGACTCACCTCATGGAGGCAGAACATGGTTTCAAACACATCCTTCATCAACAGTTCCTCCAGGTTCTCTGATAGAATAAAAACAGAACATATCTGCATGAAAGGCTGTTGTCTGTCACATATCTCAACATGTCTGTGTGGATGACATGTTGTCATGTTTGCTGTATGTTTGCTGAAGGTCTACAAAGCCACAAATTATCACGTTTAGTGCCAAACAGGGCAACAGGGAAAAACGAGGAATAGGACGCAACCGCAGACAACTGAGGCAGAGAAGATGCAGATTTAATGAGGAATAAAGCTTACATGGATGGTCTGGCAGGCAGAGATTAATACCAGGAAAGTCAGTCCAAACAAAGGCAAACAAATCCGTTAGGGAGCAGGCAGAAAATACAAAGTCCAATAAGACAGGCAAGGTCCAAGAAAATAGTCCAAAACACAAGTAACAAAAACAGGGGAAATGGCTGGAGGGGCAAGTAACCTCAGAGCAAAAGAATGGAGGTCTGGACCAGGGCTGAGCAGGAGACCTCAAGAGGACGGCCTGGGGGCAGGACAGAAGGGAGGTCGAGCTGGTGGCCAGTGACATCAGGACTGGGGTGTAGTAGCTGGAGTGCAGGACCAGAGACCAGCGGCTGGAGATCCAAGCAGGAGGCCGGTGACAGGGCTGCAGGACTGGGAGCTGGGCCCGAGAGATGGAGGGTAGAGCTGAGACCCGTTGGAGCCAGGGAAACAGGAGAAAGCTGAAGCTTAGCAGAACCAGGAGGCTGGAGCAGCAGCCATCTCCTGCCTCTGCTGCAGCTTGGAAACAGGAGACTGCAGAGGCTCAGCAGTATCAGAGGGATGCTACGGCCCAGCAGAGGTAGGAGGTGGCTGCTGCAACCCAGCAGGCGCAGGAGGTTGCTGTGGCCCAACCGGGAGAGGACATGGTTGTGGCCCCACTGGAACAGGACATGGTTGCAGCCCAACAGAGCCTGGGGACTGCTGCAGCATAGGAAATGGTGTCAGCCAGGCTGCCAACTGGATACCAGAAGCAGGAGTTCCATTCCACCAACGGAAAGCCTGGAGCAGGAGTCGGCCAGACCGCAGAATGGCGACCAGGCGGGACTAATGACAGCTCTGGGGTGCTGGGCAGCTGAGTCTCTGGGGCGCTGGGCAGCGGGACCTCCATGGTGCTGGGCAGCGGTGAGGACGAAGAGCATGGCAGCAGTGAGGATGAAGAGCTGGGCAGATGAGACTACCAACAGCGTCGGGAGCCATGATGACCACATCTCCTTTTGGAGACAGTCACCTTTTGAGGGTACTCAGGTGACTGTTGGATGACGGGGTGGCTCCTCAAACAGTTCACTGCAGGCACGAAGGATTCGAGGCAGGCCGGTGGCAGGCTAGCGGCAGATTGCAGATTCATGAACCCGAGCCTAATTAACTGGAGAGCAGGCTGAGATAAAGACAGAGGTGCAGGCTGAGTTGCAGCCTGGCAGCTAGCATGCTGGTTGCTAGCAGGCAGTGATATAGGCCGGAGTTCATCAGAGTAGTCTGCTGGGTCCATATTAGGTTTGTACTATCACGTTCATCATAACAGGGAAAAAGAAGGAATAGGACCAAATTGCAGACAACTAAGGCAGAGCAGATACAGCTCAATGATTTAATGAGGAAGCTTACGTGGATGGTCAGGCAGGCAGAGATCAAAACAAGGAAAGTCAGTCCAAACAACGGCAAACAAATCCGTTAGGGAGCAGGCAGAAAATCCAAAGTCCAATGAAACAGACAAGGTCCAAGGAAACAGTTCAAAACACAAGTAACAAAAACAGGGAAAATGGCTGGAACATAGGCACACAAACCAAGATGAAAACACACAAAGAGGGAGTGAAGCCACACAGACTAAATACTCAGGTGAGGGGAAATAACAAGACACAGGCAGAACTAATTAAGGCAGGGCAAACAATCAAAACTGGAGGGAAACACACAATGACAGAAAGTGAAGTTACAGACACGTGAGGAGAGGAGAAATACAAAATAAAACAAAGAACAGACAGTAAAACATGAAACAAAGGAATACAAACTAAGGCGCAGAGCAGGTCATGACACAGATGGTACTAATAATTTCTGTTAAACTAATCGCACTCACCTCCTGTGTTGATGAAAGTCTGATGAAGGATGAAATGGACGATTCGGATCCTGGAGAAACCATAAAAAGTTTAAATAAGTGCAGAAACTGTTTCTGCAGGATCAGAATGAGTAGATTTATATAACATGATGTATTTTCAATTCAATTTTATTTATATAGCGCCAATTCATAACAGAAGTTATCTCATTGCACTTTTCCTATAGAGAAGGTCTAGACCGTACTCTTTATAATATTATTTACAGAGACCCAACAAATCCCACCATGAGCAAGCGTAATTGTAGTGTTAATATTAATAAATTAATAATAATAGGAATGACAGCTATAGGAAAAATAATATACAAGTGTTGGTATATGCCATACACATACATCCTGCAGTCTAAAATCAGTCAGTCCATCTGTCTTTGAAACTTAAGTTCTGCTCCCCTTACAGTCTCATGTTTTTTGTGTTTACAAATAGAGAAAGTTGGCGTTCTGTGGTACTATAATACAACTGAGGAAGCCATCTTTAAAATCCCATTTTCAGCCCCAACCTTCAAAAGACCATGTGATATGTATTTCCTTTGACAAATCAGACAAAAAAAATTGTCAGTGCTGCTGTAAATCCTGCCTCATTACTTCTGACATTTGATTTGAAATAAATGACTCACAGAAGACTAAAGGATGCAAAAGATTTAACAAAATGTCCACAGAAGCTTCACAATAACATACTTCTCTACTTTCCATCTGTACCATATGCTCAGTGTGTTCCATACATTTACATTTTTGGAAAAAATATGGCTAAATGTGTGAGTGTGTACCTCGCTCCCTGAACAACAAAACCAAAAACTTTTTACTGAAAAACGTTTTGGGTGGATCCATATTTCCCGGCTCTGAGAGGAGCCCAGATATTATGTATCAGTCACCAGGGCTTTGGAAGTAGTGACAGTAGACAGTTTACAATGAGGTAAATGGTGACTGCTGACATGTATCATCAGTTCAAGAAACTGTGTTTAAAACCAGCCCGTGTTCATCACTACATTAGGAGAGATGTTATACAACTGAAGTAAGAAACGTCCAATCACTGAGCTTCATATTCTGTTGCCCAGCGGCAGATAGTGAACTTAAGAGTGTGACAAGATCTTGATCACTTTTGGATTAATCAGTTGTTGTGTTTGGTTCATACAATAAAGCTCAGTTCTGCAGCTCTGGCTACAACAAACATGTGGAGGAGAGAAAGAAACATGTAGAGATGAGAAAGACACAGGTGGAGGAGAGGAAAGAAAAGGTGGAGGGGAGGAACACACAGGTAGAGATGAGGAAGAAAAAGGTGGAGGAGAGGAACACAGGTGGGAGAAGAGTAACAAAAAGGTGGAGGAGAGGAACATAAGGACATTCAAATGAATCAGCACAAAGCAAGTTGTTATTTTGGTGGAAAATGTGTTTTAGACTGTAACCTGAGAATAATTGTCTGTTTCTGGAGCAACATCACTCTGCTGGCAGTCTGGTGATTCTGTCAACAACGACAGCAAACCAAAATACTTTGGAGCAAATGCACAACAATGATGGAATAATGCTTAAAGTCTAAAAAACTATTTTAATTACACACTTTAATGTTACTGTCGACTTTCATCCTGGCAGGTTGTTTTGGACCCGTGTCTGCAAGTTTGAGTTAGATGTGTAAACAACTATTTTTTCACTACAATGCCATACACTGATGACATAAATTTGCACTGGTTATATGATTTCATTTTTCTTGAAACTCATACTTTATCTGTATATATTTTTTTATTTTAATATATCTATTTGTAGATTAATTTTCTATTATATTGTTAGATTCATTTTATTTTATTTATCTATTTTGTTAGATCCATTCTGGAGCTCGGCATCTAAGAATTTCACTATACGTTGTATATGTGTATGATTGTGTATGTGACAATAAAACTTACAAAGTTGTACATCACAGTGACCATCGTGGTCCCAGACATCATGTGTTTGTGGAACACAAAGGCTTCATAATTTGGAGGAATCTTCAGAATCATCACCTGGTATGTCCTGAATTGCAATTGCGTTTTTAACATCTACCCATCCTATGCAAGATGGCTGATCATGTGACATCCTGGCTACCTTTTAGACAGTTCCAGGAGCCAGCTGAGGATATTTTAAAGACAAAACACATTCTCCACAGCAAAGTAAATGATGTCAACCTGTCTGTAGAGCTTATTCAGCAGTGCAACAAAATTGCTAGTGTGGGCAGCAGAAATGCCAATGAGGCGATGGCAGGGAGAAGAGAATTTAACAACCTACTTTTCCTCTCTAGCTGGTGCAGTGGCTTGGCAGACGCCCATAGAGCCCAACACCCTAATCTCGTTCCAGCCCTAATCTAAAAAGAAACTAAAAACACAAAAGGCTCTTTTCAGAGCCACCTAAAACCATAATGAAGAGCACAGTTCTTAATCTCAATGATGGATCTGTAGAGCAAGAATTACAAGTTTCATTTGTCCCCTCTGTCATGACTTGATATCTGATCCCTGACTTTTTTAAGGCCCCTGTGCTGTGACTGTCCCGTTGTGCAAACCTCCTCCCAGGAAGCAGATTTTCTACGAAAGACCAGCACCCAAGCTAATGTCGATCTTTTGTAATTAAGGCGTGTAAAGTAACGATCTGTTATTGTCTGCTGTTGGGATTTACAATGATTAAAGGGGCACCAAACTGTGTAGGTGCAGTCAATTAAATTTGGCTATCAAAATGATAATGATAATTCAATGCTCTCAGGATTTTGCAATACAAAAGAGCAATGAAGTCTCCTAATGAAAGTTCAGTAAAAATCACACAAATGAATGAATTCATCCGTGGAGTCCCAACACTGCATTATGTTAAGAGACATGAAAATGTTAGAAAAAGTCAAATTATAAAGTACCTAAAAAAATGTTTTGTATTTAAATTAAATGAAAAATAGTTATATTCATGCCCAAGATATTATCAAGGTGATACTAACAAACCGATTCACATAAAAGATTCAATAAATTGCCACCTCTATTAGAATTACTGATAATGAGGTATTATCCGTCATCCCCTCTGTCCAAGGCACTTAGGACGACAGCTTGTTGGCATGATGCCAGAGAAGGGGTATTATTAAAAAAACCTTGTGGTTTAAGCAGGACGTCTATAAATCCGTCTGCATTGATCTATAAATTAATATAAGTGATTCTGGCAGTACCTGTTGTCCACAGCTGATTTATACTGTCCCTGCAGGCATCTGAAGACAGCAGGACACATGTTGATAAATCTGCAGCCTCTGATTGGAGGAGTGCTGCGTCAGAGTGCAGTGACATCATACACGGACATCCGCTGTGTTTACTTTGATTAAATCACATGCAGATGACACCAGGCTGCAACAGAATAACCACACACACCTCTACACACATCAGACTGGTCCTGGTTTATGTGGGAGGTGTCAGACCAACTTTCCAAGTTTTTTTTAAGGCAAAAGTGGTGTTTCATATTTTAGAGATTGGAAGGGAAAAGCAAGTTGAGCAGATTAAAGCAGTCTGTGAGGAAACACAGTTAAATGGTAACATAAGAAAAAACCTACTAGAAATAGGGTAATGTATTAATGTATTCTTTCAAATATTATATATATATATATATATATTATATATAAATAGAATATTTTCAAAAGACAAATATATTTTTGTTGCAGAATAATGCCCTGCAGTGCATACCTGTACTTCTTGTTACATTTGTTTGTTTTTAAGAGAAAATGATTTAATTAAATATTGAAATATTAATGAGACAAATTTTTGACATTTTGGGTAAATTGTTATCTTAATCGAGTAATACATTTTTTTTATAAATTAATCCTTAGATTAATCAACTAATCAAAATAATAACGGCGGTATGGTGGACGGAGATGTTAACCTGTTCCAGTGACGCCTTTAGGCCTTTGGCTGTAAATCGAGGGTTCTTTTTTTACCATGTACAGCATTCTTCGTTGTGCCCTTGCAGCCATCTTAGCGGGGCAGCCACCTCTAGGGATATTTGCGACAGTTCTCAGTTGCCTCCATTTGTAAGAAATCTAAATGTTTTAATTTCAAATGTTCACATTAGTAGAATTTTCATAATATGAATATAAAGAACAATAAAAACCTAAATAAATAAACTACTTCAACATTGTTGGAAAAGCAAAAGCTCTGTCCCCCTTAGTTTCCATCCTGGACTCAGGAACAGACAGGAGACCCCTGCCCGAAGATCTCAGACTACGTGAAGGTTTATAAGGGATTACAAGGTCTTAAATATAGTCTGGAGCCATGAAGAGCCTTAAAAGTAATCAATAAGATCTTAAAATCAATCCTGAAACAAACAGGGAGCCGATGTAAAGAGGCTGAAACAGGTGTGATGTGGTCGAACCTCTCGGTCCTGGTTTACAGCCGAGCAGCTGAGTTCTGTACAGTCTGCAGTCGGGTCAAAGTTTTTAGATTAAGATGAGTGAACAGGCTGTTACAATAATCGAGGCGTGAGGAGATAAAAGCATGTACAACAGTTTCTGCATCACTAAGATTTAAAATAGATCGTATTTTTGCAAAGTTTCTGAGGTGATAGAAACATGATTGGATGAGTTTAGTGATATGTTGCTCAAAACATAAATTGCTATCAAACAGGACACCAAGATTTCTTGCAACAGGCTTGATATGTTGTGACAGGTTACCAGTAGATGGCAGTATTTGTTTAGTGATGTGTTGGGGCCCAATAACAAGGATTTCCATATTAATATTATCAAAATGATTAATATGGATTAATAATTATGGGGCACCGCCCTGGGATCAGGGGCCATTATCCAAATGTGAATAACAGTCTCAAAGGTGGCTGTCCACTTAGAAATGCCAATATTTAAGTACTATCTTACATTAATAATGGTGGACAGTGGAGGGTGAATCCGAGCACTGACCGTCACACCCAGCTGTTATTACGACACACACACACACACACAATAACCACAGGCAACTGCTCTTTAAAAGATACAATAGAGTTTATTTTACTTAGCACCGATCAATAATCAATAAACTTCAGTCAATAAACCTCTGTTATCTACTCACAATGTGTGTGTGTGTGTGTGTGTGTGTGTGTGTGTGTGTGTGTGTGTGTGTGTGTGTGAGGTGGGGGCGGGGCAAGGAAGATGTCGGACGTGACCACGTGGGTGGCTCATCACGCAATGATGGTGTGAAACTCAAACAAAGGGGTAAGAACCAAAATGGAGGATGCACTCTACTCGTCCTCAAGATGGCGTTGAGCGTAGCTAAATCAGGCTACCACGCTATTCGGGTTTGAGATGTGTATGTGTGTGGCTGCACGTACGGCATGTAGGTTAGGGGGAGAGAGTAAAAGACACACAAAGCAAGGCAGACACACACAATACTTGTCCCTTATCACAGAGAAACCCGGCAGCAAACTCGTACTCTGCAGCCGTGTTACTGGACTTTGGACTTTGAAACGTGCTGAGCACGGTAACACACAGCAGTAAACAGCACGCGGTGGTCTGCAAAAGTCACAACAATGAAGCTTAGGTTATAACACACAGTTATAAACCTATCTCTGCCCAGACACGAGCCTCTTACTTGGGATCGCTCTTGGTAGCGATTTAATGAGGAAACAGGATGTAACTCTCCTGTGGAACCAGGTCCCAGTTTGGGTTCTGGAGGCAGACACCATCTCCACATTTAAGAGTAGGCTTAAGACTTTCCTCTTTGAGAAAGCTTAGGTCAGGTCACCCCCTGTAGCAACCGGAGTCGCAGTGGAAATGCAATGAGCGAACGGTGCGCTCTGAATTTTATAGGCTTGATGACATCGCGGCCGCAGCGCAGGAAACTCCTATGGCTCATCCAGTAGAAATCCAGGATTTGGATTCCAACTTAAAAATCCCACTCAGGTGTGATTTAACCGACCTGAGGGGTTTGGCGCTGTTTCTTTGTTTCAGACTTTCATTTTAACATGCAAGCCCTTCTTTTGCTTCTCATGTGGTGAGGTCTCAACAACGTTGTCACATTGTAAATAATACAAATCATGTTACACGAATCATGCAAATTCGACGTGAATGACATGGGGCCCCTTTAGGGAGGTTTCCTCATGAGATGTCATTGCGAATTGTCCATCGTTTATTTAAGAGGGAGGGGTTGCGGTCACTATGGTTGCCACATTGCAGTGGAGTAAAGTTTGTTAGCCCTCGGGGGCCCCCTGACGGCCTGGCGCCCCAAGCAGTTGCCTACCTTTTCTGTTCACAAGCTGCGAGTCTCTGTGAGATCAACACCTACTGCTCTGCTCGAGTTGTTTTACTTGCACGATTAAAATGTGTTCTCAACAGCCACTAAAGCTCATGAAGCACTGAGCACCAACTCACCAAATTAAAAGGAACAGTTTGACATTTGTGGAAATTAGCTTATTTGGTGTCTTACTGAGTGTCAGATGTTCAGATTGATACCACTCTCATGTCTGTACAGTAAATATGAAGCTACAGCGAGCAGGCAGTTAGCCTAGCTTAGCACAAAGACTGGAAGCAGGGGGGGAACTGCTGGCCTGGCTGTATCCAGAGTTTAAAAAATCCGCCTACCAGCACGTCTAATAAAAAGCTCACTAATAATCATGTCATATTTGGTTCAACGTATCGTCATACAACGGTTCGTAGACATCTTACTAAAAGTAATGGACCACTGTAACCAAAAGAGTTTCCCCTCAGGGATCAATAAAGTATTTCTCATTCTGATTTTTTGTGCATAATCCTACAAATGTCCAGCAACCGGCAACAGGCGTACCAGACCTTCGTTGTCATGGTAACAATAAACACGTGGTTAACATTGGGAAACGGTCGTAGTTTGGTTAGGTTTAGGCACCAAAACTACTTGGTAAGGTTTAGGAAAAGCTCACGGTTACAGTTAAAATAAGTAAGTTATGTTAGTAACTCACAGTAAGTCACGTGAAGTAAATCACGTGACTTAACTTATGTTGGTTACGTAACTTAAAATTACTCAACGCTGACTTTTGGTTTTTACACAAGATACGAACCCCAGTAGTAGAAAGTCCTGTGTTGGACCCATCCATCCACCCCGTTCACCTCCCTAAATGGACTCTTTATACTTCCTCTTCTGACTTCCTCCTTTGATCCCGTCATAATCACTGAGGCCACTAGAGGTCGCATCCTAATGATAAATGAACTGCCTCGTGGCTCCCTATTACGTGGGTTACATACGAATTATAGTGCATTACTTTTCGTAGGTGTAGCTACGAAAAGTGAATGAAAACAGCCTTTTTGGTCTGGTTAATCTGTACAAACACTCAAAAGATTGAATCAGTGATCTTGAGAGGTGCTGGTAGGTGGATGGACAGAGCCAGGCTTGCTAGTTGAACTTTTCCCTTAAGGAAGGGACCATTTGTCCAAACCACCATTTGTCAGGAAGGAAGTTCAAGTATTTATGTAATACATAAAGTTGTAGCGTTAACGTTATTGGTAAAAATGACCTTTCACATGTGAAACCTTTCAGAAAGCAGCTCCACCATCAGTGTTACAGCTGTTGTTGCTTCATATGAAAGATAATTACATAACTAACTTACATAACTACATATCTTGTGGAGGAATGCTGTTCATCCCTCCAACAAAGTTCCACAGACTTGGCACGCAGCCCTGAAGCTGTTCTGGAGGCTCGCGGTGGCCTGACTCCATGCTAACACACTTCATGTTGCTTTTTCCTTTCATTTGTCACCCATCTGTACACGTGTATGCGTTTGTGTGTGTTACCTGGTAGCCTGGGTGACGTCGCCCCTCACATCTTCACAGCAGTTGCAGGAGTCGGAGACTTTGAGCAGGTACTTGTAGTCTTCAAACATCTCACGCGGAGCACGGAGGCCGAAAAACACTTTGTCATCTTGGATGATCCTCTAAGACACACAAACAACACACACGTGAAATGAAACTTTGTTGTATTTGAGTCATAAAATCATTCTCACTATATTACATCACGTGTCAGGTCAGGGTGTTTGGAAGAAAGTGAAGGATGCAGACTCACAGTGATGGTGATATTTTTCTTTTCTAGCTGCTGGATGAAGGCTCTCTGTCTCTGAGCCTTCTGGTCCGTGTCATCATCCACCTTGTGGGCCACCAGTACATAGTCAAATGTCTTCTGGGTGGGCTGTTCGAAGAAAAAACAACCCCACCCACATCAGCTCAAAAGAGTATTAAACTCAGATTTGTCCGGCTAAAACAGCGTACGTGTCTGACACTTTCTGTAACTTTCTCAAACCGATAATCTGACATCACATCCACCTCACTCACTGCATGTAAACAACTGAGGCCGACACTATGAATGTCTTCCAGGTGAGACTGTCTGAAAATGTGCTCCGTTATCTCCATATTTAAACATCACTTCTCCCCTCTCTATATGACGGCCGCCTTTTCACCCCGCCTTCCAGCGTGGACGTCCACAACCCGCCTACAGGGTATGTGGTGAAGGACAGGACACTGGAACTGCTGCCATCACGTCACATCGCATCACACTGAGTGAGCAGAAACAAAGAATCACCTGATATGCAGTCCTGTGCAGCGCTCCAATAATAACCCAGAACAAAAATGAAGGTTCATCATCGGAGATTCATTTTGAGGCTGTGAGTACTGCTTGTTTAGTATCACACTGCCTTGTATTCAAAAGGTGTTTCTAATATTGTGTCCACCTCTTCTACATACACTAGACAAGTGGATACTGTCCATTGTGTACTTTTGGTCTGGGACAGTCTTTCATGGTTAGGCCCTTTAGTTCCAGTAAATCTTAATGCTAGGCAATACAATATATTATACAATATATTACAATATACAATATATTGTATTTTTCTCAACTTTGTGACAACAGTTTGGAGAAGAGAGAAAATAATAATTTCACTATGGGGTTGGAAACAACCTAAGTTTGGTGTGGAAGAACTTGACTGAGCTGCACAGAGCTGTGACCTGAACCCCATCCGACACCAAGACAGAACGCATCACCAACATCAGTGTTGGACCTCACTGAGGAGCCAGGTTCACCATCTGCTGGTGGAAAGCCTTCCGAAGACTGAAGGCAGTAATAGCAGCACATTAATGCTAACAATGGTGTCATAATCACGTGTTTAATGATCACATATGACATATGAATAGTTGGACATTTTCAGGAAATGCGTATTCTCTTTCTTACAGACGAGAAGATCGATGTCTCATGTCTGAGCATTGAGTCTGGAGCAGGAGCCAGGAGGTTAGCTTAGCTTTGCATAAAGACTGCACACAGGGGGGAAACAGCTAGCCTGGCTGTCACCATGAGCAGAGCTGCTGCACAGGAAGTGCTGGGCGGACGGATAAACTGTTGTTCATTAAGAGCAAATTTTCATTTTTACATAATAAACAAATGAAATTAATGTGTTGGTTCCAAAGCTTTCTGAACTTTGGACAGAGCCAGGCTAGCCGTTTCCCCCTGCTTCCATTTTTATGTTAAGCTAAGCTAAGCTAGTTACCTCCGGGCTCCAGCTCTGTACTGAACACACACACATGGCAGTCATGTCAGGTCTCCATATGAACACTGAAACTGTAATCATTGCTCCTGTTCATACTGACATGAAGAGATCCCTTCATAACGAGCTTTCAATGGAAGCGATGGAATCCACAGTCCTTTCCGTGTGAAAAGATATTCTAAAGTTAATATGAGGCTTCAACAGTGTGAGTCACACACTTCAAGTGGGTTTCTTCTGAATTTACGAACGTTTTAGTATAAAATGTCCTTCTTGTGTTTCCACAGACAGTGTTTCCTTGTTGAGCTGCAGTGGAGGGACAGTAACACAACGAGGGAATGACAGACTTGGAAAACTGTGAACCTATCCTTTAGGTTTGGATGTAGATTTGGATGTGAAACTCTGTTGAAGTGGTTTTGATGGCATTTAGTTTTTACACCCTCTCTTACTGTCATTTCTGACACGTCGAAGGAGTGCTACTACTGTCAACAGGCCAACAAAGACCACAGGCAGCTGCAACAACTACACACCTGTCTTATCTACATGATGTGTCTTGTTAGCAAGCAAGCTGTTCAGCCAGTGAGTCAGCAGGGTTACTACACCTGTTCTGAGTAACACTTGTTCAGGTGCTGTTACTGTCCATGTAGATCCACGTTCTCGATTTGGGGTCTTACAGGTTTTACTCAGCAACGTAAAACCGGGATCATGTGCTGTTGTTCAGAGTTACAGCAGTGAGCACACCTGCCAGACCCATTAAAGGACACAGTTGCTGTTGGACAGGAAATACTGAGCTGCAGTTACATTACACATCTGTGTTCTGTTCAATAAACAAGATACAGCGTGCAAATGAGACATGAACAGGCTCACTGTTTTATCTCGAACAGTGACAAAAGGACCTTTAAGATGGAACTCGGTATCTGTTCATGTCTGATGGCACACAGGTTTATCTGCTCGACATGAGCAGATGTATTCTCCATTTGCATGTTACTGATGAACGATCATGCTAATGTATGAAAAGTTCAGATGAGAGGAGGAGAGACGTGGATTCTTACCACTGAAGGAAGTAAAGGCTCAGTGTTGTAACCATCGTCCTGTCTGTCCCACAGCTCAATGTTTTCCTTTAAAGCACACACACACACACACACACACACAGATAAGGTTAGCATTTAAATTACACAAACAGTAGAGCACAAGCATGTGGTTTTATTACAGATATCTGTAATACATGTATGACCAGTCAAACATTAGGATATCTGTATTTCAGTCCAGACTCTTTTTGCTCCTGACATGTTCTGAACATTCACTTAAAGTCAGCCTGTGTAACTTAACACATTCTTCCTCTTTTACAAATAAGATGTTGAATTGACAATAAAGAAAGACAGCGTTGCTCCCTTCAGGACACTCAGGTGTTTTACTGCTGCGGTCTCACCTGATCTGGAATGACCAGTTAACTTACAGTGGCTAATGTTAGCAAACTTTAGGTAAATATTGCTGTACAGTTTGCTGACGTTATGTCTCTTCTCCACTTGTCCTACTGTTACAATAGCTTAGCATTTTAGCTAAATGTCCAGTGAAACGCTAGAGGGCTTTTAATCTGAAACGGATACAGAAAGTGACAAACAAATAAGAGTGACAGTCAAAGCTCAAACGGTGGAAAACATGATGGAAATATGAGATTTCTGTTAGTTTCATGTATTAATGTGAGGAAGGTTACAGCCTCTTCTTCACTCCACACAGATCTGATGCTTTCAGCTGCCGACATTTTTCATGCAGGCTGGGCAGGTCCGGACCTGCCCAGCCTGCACGGCTGGTTTGTCCCTGTTCACAGCTTTCACCGCCTTGCACCATTTACAGTGCAGATACGCTGATAGAAACACTTGGTTTCTAGATCGCCTGATCCAGATACACTGCAGTGAACCTGCGGAACTGAAACAGCTAGCTGATTCATCCATTATTCAATCAACAGGAAAATGAATCAACAGTTTTGCTGACCGATCATTGTTTCAATTTTCTTTTAGACCATTTCAAACATTCTCTGGTTCAGCTTCTGAAATGTGAATATTTATTGTGTTCTTTGTCTTCCATCATATTAAACTGAATATTGGAGTATTTGGACTGTTGGTCAGACAAAACGAGACATTTGAAAATTTCCCCTCTGGCTTTGGGAAATCCCCTCACGTCACTTTTCACCATTTTCTGACATTTTCTAGACCAAAACAATGAATCAGTTTTTTGGGAAAACAACCAGCAGATCAATTGATAATGAAAATACCATTAGTTTCAGCTTGAATTCACACTGAAATATGAATTATTACATGAGTTTATACATTTTCCCCCAAAATGCCATATTTGGCATGCATGAAGCTTTGGGGATCTTGGCTTTAAAGTGAAGTTGTACATGTTTGAACCAGTGGCTCATCCAGCCAGATGTGTTTTTCAGGTTTTCAGGTAATTACAATCTCATTTGCAAGAAGACAGCCTTTCCTCGGGGAACTGTCAGCGCCCCCCGCTCTGCCCCAGGTGTGACGCGAAACAGGACATTTGATGAAGATGTTTTGGAACCACTTGAGGATTAAATGTCGTTGCTGAAACTTTAACAGGAGACAGTCTATCTCTTTGAAACCTCCCCAGAAACATTTCAACTTTTCTAACAGCAGAGGCCAGTGAGTGAACTGCCCTCTCAGTAACATGGGATTCACTTGGCTCTTCTCCAGTGCCCCATATGAAAAGTAGAATTTAAGGAAAATTCACAGTTCATTTGACAAAGTTTGGTGTCCTGTTAGATTTAAATAAATGGTTATATAGTGCTTTTGTCCAAATGCTTTACAAATTGTTCCTTTCATTCACCCATTCACACACACCGACGGCAGCGAGCTACCACGCAGGCTGCTGGCCAGCCATCAGGAGCTATCTGGGGCTCAGTGTCCTGCCCTGAGCGCTGAACAACGCAGCGTTATTAAACTACTATTTCTGGGTTATTATTCATCTTTGTCTTTTTATTTGATCATTATTGTGAATAGGATGCAATAAGATTAAACTTGCTTAATATTAATTATTGTAAGGTGAAAGTGAGAAAAATTTAAAGAATGTTTTGGGGATTTTGAGCATTTTGTATTTGCTTTTTGATATTTAAATACACCCATGCAGTATGTCAGTGTTGTAGCTGGCTGCCTTTTTATTGTTGGACAGTTAAATGCATCAGATTTTCTACGTAGGAACTGCCTGCATTAACATGTGTAAACTCTAACTGCAGTATCACATCAGAGTGGATAAGTTACACTGACATGCAGTCCATCAGCTAACTGTGACAACGTGACATGAGAGAGCAGATCAAAGGCAGCTGTGTTTACCTGGGCAGTCTTGAAGAACATGTTGGAAGTTGTCCAGTGTTGATGTTTCTCCCTCAGCTCAGCAACCTTGCTCCATCATGAAAACGAGCCAGTCCAAAGAAACAGTCGCCATGTATCTTATCAGTGACTCTGCTCCTCGCTTCACTTCCGCATGTTTACAGGTCACTGCACTGTGTTTGTGCGCGCGCGGATACAGGTAAAGGTGTGCCGTGTCACCTGTAGCCGCTGGCGCTGACGTCACCTTTCGTCAAGACGGACCATCTGATGTTGCGTTCACGTTCTGCGGGAAATCGGATTCAGCCATATAGGTAAACACATCCAAGGAATTTGCTTTGGTATTTTGATGCAAAACAACAAACATAGTAGAAATATAAAGAAAGATAAAGCAAGTGCTGCAGGTCAAGAATCATAAATATAAAATTGACAATAAGATATTAAAGAATAATTTTTTTTAAATATGATAAGAAAATAATAAAGAATATGTGCAATATGACTGTTCTTTAAATGACAGTTTGTGCAATGTGTAAAATATTTACATGGGAATGTGCAAAAGTTTACAGTATGAGTATACTGTACTATGGGGGGGGGTATGAGAGTCAGTCTCAGTGGGGGGCCCGGGCCCTGTTGATGAGGCTGCAGACGGAAAGAAACTGTTCTTGTGGCATGAGCTTTTGGTCCTGATGGAGCGCCGAGGTTAATGTCGGGGTGGGACGGGTCAGCCACAACCTTTCCTGGAGGGGTACAGGTCCTGGAGGAAGGTAGATTGCAGCCAATCACCGTCTGCCTTTGTGGAAAGATGGGAAATATGAGTTTTATATACATATATGTGTGTGTGTGTGTTACATTCAAATATGTATGTTATAGTAACATACAAACATAATTTTAAACATAATAAAGACAGAAAAAAGAAAGAATTCTTCAAATAAAGTCGTATAGCCACATCAACCCTGCTTACATGTCAATGCATCGTTGGGCGGCGTGGTACATGAAATCAACATCATATTTCTGATTGTTTGTCCAATAATGATATATGTCACGATATGCAAAATGAAATATTAAAACATCAAATTCATGTTGACTGTAATGAACTATGTTCCACTGTTCTGCATTTATCTCAACATACATGAATGTGCATACATGATTTCCTCTTTCAGGAATCAGAATTCTACATTTATAACTCCCTTTATTTATGTCTTCCCTTATAAGAGAATGCAGGGATTCCATATTTCTTTTTATTTGCAGTATGTATATTATTTCTTTCTACTGGCATTAAAATGTTGCTCTTACCTATACAGAGTTTATTTGGACTTTTCCAGGTAAGAGCTACTGATATCTTTGCTTGTAACGTACACAGATAATAAATATGTACTGGCTCTGTTTTATATTCAGTATATTTGATATTAGGGTATAAATTCATAAGAAATATGCTGTGCCTTTAAAGGAGGTGTATTGAAACCAATATCTTGTTCCTCTCTCCTGCATTTCTCTGAAAAAGTCTTCATGTGACATCAGGACATTTAGTGCATTAAGTGTCTGAGACATTACTGTCAAATGTTGGAATTTACTGAAGTGTTGACATTTCCTTCCAGTCAGTCCTCAGTGAGATTGTTCTCTCTGTGAGGACACTTTGAGACTCTTCAAACTGAAAATCAGGAGCAGAACAAATCAAACCTCTTCCATAACTTTAATATCACGTATTCCCAGGAGGAAAGGACAGGGTGATCATATTTGTGTTCATGAGCTGTATTTAAAAGATCTAATTTAGCTGCCAGTTGTTGTTGTTCCCGTCTAAAGGAACCAGAAATCCATGACCTGGAATGGGGGTTGGTGTTCTTCACTAATGCTTCACCAGCACACTGTATGATCATTGTACTGTGTGTCTGTGTTTTCTAAATGATGCTTGCACTGCACTGAATGTCTGACAGCATGAAACCCAGTTATTTGAGTTATTAGGAACTAGCGATCCACTTGACATCGTGTGACGTGTCTGTAGCCATGACAAAGAACAGCAGAGGCTTTTTATCCCACCCGATCACAATGCAGCACGAGGTTTTCCTCTGTGCTTACAGCCTGTAGATCAGCCGTGATGCAGACCTCCTTCAGCTGCTGAGTTGGAGTGCGGGAAGCGAACGGTGTGACGGTGCGGAGGCTGTCTGGGATGTGCACTTCAACGTGTGGGCCAAACTTTGATTTCTGCTCTGTAAAGACACAGAGGGATTGTCCCACTGCCAACAGCTGTAGCTATCGCACAAATATTATATACACTCGGTGTCCACTTTATTAGGGACACCTGTACAACCTAATGCAGTCAGGGGCCACTGAGTGTGTGTTCCCATGATGCTTTGTTTTAGTCTCCTGAGTACAAATATAGTTTCCTGGGACATTTTGTGAGCTGACAGATCCGTTCATTAACAGCATTTCATCATTCTGTTTCCTTCTGCTCCTACGTGCTGCTACAAACGAGTTGCACAGAAAGGTCACTTCTGGGAGAAACTGTTGTGTTCATGTACGTCCCAGTGAGCAGCTGACTGTTTAAGCTCCCGAAAAGACCAGGGAGACTTCAGCTCATTCAAAACTACTAACCAGAACCAGGAGCAGCGAGCACATCAGTCCAGGTTTAGCTGCTCCGCACTGGCACATTTTAAGCTCCTCCTCCTTACGTGCAAAGCCCTTAATGGGCTACGACCAAGCTACATTGCTAACTCCCTACTCGCCTTCAAGAACACTGGAGGTTCCCAGCAGCAGCCGAAAGAAAATCGGGGGTGCAGCCTTCGTCAGTTAGGGCCCAACGCTGTGGAACACATCGCTGAATGTTTTTAAAAGAAAGCTAAAAACGTCTCTCTTCACTTCAGCCTTTAACTAGCTTTGACTTTGACTCGATACTCTTGCTCTTCATATTTATGCACTGCTGCACTTCTTTAACTTACACTTCTTTACTTTACACGATGGCATTCTATCCGTTTTTATGTTCTGTCTATTTTCATGTGGAGCACTTGGGGAATGCAATTTGTAGTTGTAAAGCACTTTGAGTTGCAATTCTTGGATGAAAGGTGCTATACAAATAACGTTTATTATTATTATTATTATTATTATCATAATGTGCCACATTTTTATGTTTTTGAAAGGATGACAGGTCAAATAATACAAATCAATATTTTTATTAAAGTTTGAGACTACTCTAAAATACAGAACATGCAACAAGAAATGAAAATCAAATAAGGACAAAGAGTACCAGTTTTAAATTCCCTCAGCAGTTTGACCAGCTGAGTGGAAACAGGATCGAACACTCTGCCCTCATGTTGATTCTTTTGTTCAAAATAAAAATGAAGGAGTTTTCACATTTAAAAAATCTTAATTAACACCACCAAAGCTCATTTCCCCTAACGTTCTTCCTCGGTCTTGAGTATACATGATGTTTTGGGTTCAACTGACCTTTCACCAAGCCCCGCCCCCCTTAGTTACTGTTGCTAACCTGTCAATCTCTCATTTTCAGCACATTCAAAATTCGCAACAATAACGGCGAGAGATTAACTATCGAAATGAATAGTGATGATGATTTCAGACAGTAGCAGTATCTCATTTCTAGCTGACGATGTCGAGTCACTGTAGCTTGCTAATTAAGCTAACGTTAGCTCCATGAGTAGGCTCACTTTTTTAATGTTTCCAGTGGACTCGTTTTAAAAGGACAACCATGTAAAAGGGATCTTTTTTAACGTGACCTGTAACTCTACAAAATGTAGTCAGCTAATGAAATACTCCTCGGCTTGGATGTAAAACTAGCTTACTTCACTACGTAGCATGCTAACATCAGAACAGATAGACAGTTGAATCCATTAGTTACACTTTAGACTGTAAAGCAGAGGTGAAACAGGCTGGGAACTTTTAACCACAGAGGGCTTTTCAGTCTGCTGCTGTGATGATCAGCTCTGCTGTTTGTATTACTTGGAGACAGAGATCAGGTGACAGGGAGTTGTGTCGGGGCTCAGTTGTCCTCTCGTCCTGAGCTCTTCCTGTAGTTCTTACGCTTGGTCTTCCTGAAGGAGCTAAAGCTGGGGTTAGCCTCTTCTATCTTCTCCTCCTCCTCACCACTCATGTCTTTTTCCTCATCTCTCACTCTTTCCTCAGCCTTTTCTACACTCTGGTCTGTTCTCCTTCCTCCAGCCTTCTCTTTCTCCCTGCCCTTCTCCTCCTCCTCCTCCTCCTCCTCCTCCTCCAGATGACTGAGGTGTGTCTCCATCTCTTTGCCTCTAACAGCTGACAGCTGGTCAGAAGGTAGCTCCTTCAGCTGCCCGCTGGGTCTGGAGAAGATCATCTTCTGCTGGATGTCACAGGAGGAATCACTCGGGCTGTCCTGCTGCTCTTTCCTCTGCTGCAGACTGGACAGGAAGTGGTGAGCTGCCCTGCTGTTGCCCTGATCGCTGCTCTCCGTCACATCCTCCAGGCTGTAGTGGGTCCAGCGCTCGGGGTGCACCAGGTAGTCCGGGACTCCTCTCCTCTTTGCTGGTGTGGGGCAGCTAGACGGAGGCTGTCTCGTCTTTCTGCCGGGACGTGGAGGCAGGGGCCGAGCAAACACTGCGTCTGTAACGTTATCCTGCTTCAGAGAGGAGGAGGCCAGCTGAGCAACACTGTCCAGGCAGTCGAAGATGCTGTGGCTGCGGTTTGAGAAAGCTGAGCTTCCTCCTCTCACACTGAATAAACTCTGAGCTCTGTGTCCAGCAGTTGGAGCAGAGATCCCAACCAGCCCACCGCCGTCGTCGTCGTCGTCGTCGTCGTCATCCAGCTCTGGGTCAAAGGGAGCGCAGCTGAGTCGTTCTTCAGGCTCCGATTCATCACTGGCTGACAGCTCGTCCGCATCATCGCCGCGGTCACCGCCATTTTTTTGATCACACATCTTAACACCAAGACTCAGCAGCTTGGCTAAATCCAGAACCTGGTGAGGGTGAGAGAGGAAGAGGTCAAAACTCCAGCAGCACACCGTATAAAGAACAATTACACTGAGACCAAAGCGTTTCATCAGCAAGCAGCTGTCAGCAGCTCCTGTCTGCAGTGGACCCGTGGACGGACAGACAGCTGTCTCTGGATCACTGTGAGACTGAAGGAAACTTAGAACCAGCAGGATTCTCAGGCAGGTTCTGGGGCCAGATGTATAAACTGGTATTTCAGACAGCACAATGTGCGGTGAGGAAGTGTCACCTCACGCAGACTTCAGACCAGCGTTTTCTGGAGCTATCTGCAGGTGAGATGATGAGGAGATTAAATATATATTATATATATATATATTAGTAAGGCGAGGGTAACCTCAGAGTAAAACATTGATTGTTTAGGTTGTTTGCCAGTTTCACTGATTGTGTTGTTAGTTTTGCAGTCTACACAGATTTCTGGAAAATGTCAAAGGCATTTATAAACTCAAATTATGTGAGTGGTTCTTTTTATCATTATTATTCGTTCCTGTGTGTCCACTTCCACAATGATGAAAAGTGATGGAAAGAATGTGTCTGCATATTCCTGTTGCTCTGCGTGTCAGCCTCTCATCACAATGGTTCCAGCGTTATCAGTCAGCGTGTACTGGATACTGGAAAGCATTGTAGACAAAATGCTACAATTAAGGGCTCACGACAGACTATTTCTCTCACACTTCCTGTGTGTTTTGGCTTCTAAGAATCCTACGTATCGGGCAGTATTTGGATGACTATGATAGTCTTGCAGCTCTGACATCTCAGTCAAACACTTTCAGTCCCAGTGAAATCAAAGTGGGACAGTTCTGAAGCTAATGAGCTGTAGCTGTTACAGTGCTTTTGGTCAGGTCATGATGACAGCTGTGTGTAAACTGACTGCACCTCATTTATTCTCTAACACTACAACCACCATGGGGTCCAAAGGACATCCCATACACCAGGGCCAGCAATGAGCTTTTTCAGCATTGTTCATTGGGGAGGGGGGGCTGTTTTAAAGGTGCAGTGGAAACACAGGCCTGTATGTTTTAATTCAAAGATATTTTTCCTATTATTGAGCAGCTTATGTTAATATGCATTTGTCAGAAGAAAAAGACGTGAACATTTATGCTCTGTATCAGACGGACTGGAAGTGTTTTCCCTGCAGGAGAGCGCTGGAACATGACGGGGGGGGGGGCACTCAGCATGTCTAGTTTCTTTTAGTCCTTTGCTGTAGTGCAACCTGACGTGCTGAATTACTGTCATGGTATTAGTTCTCCATCCCGTGCTTTGCTGTGTGAATATTCAGATGCAACGCTGAGGCTGAATGTACATTCAGCAACAGATTTACTCAATCAATCTGATCTACAGCTGCCAGCCGGTGTGTGTTGTCTTCACAGGGAGCTTGGCAGATGAAACAACAACATCTCCATCGGCCTGTACATCGTCTGTACTCTGTCGCAGGAAAAAACAACAGGCAGACATTTTGACCAGTGCCATTTGTTACAGTCATCGTGGCGTCTTTCCATTTTAAATGTCCCAGTAAGCCACGCCGGTGAACGAGCGTGCACAACACCGTGGTCCTGGAACTGGGACGCCTACCTAAAAAGATCTTAGCACACACAGTTAGTTGAGTCACATGACTTCCTGCAGTGCTCCGTCTCCGATCACAGGTCTGATCAGACAGAAGAACCGAAAGCAGCGAGCCGCTGGATGTTTTCAGTGTATGTAGTCATGTACTTTAAAGCTTTTACACAACGGCTCTTAGAAAGCATGAAGAAAATGACCCGTGTGACGCCCCACAGGCACTGTACGTTTGAAAGCCCAGCCAGACCGGGGGCCTGTACTACAAAGTGAGATTAGTGTGTTTGGGCTTAACTCGGGTTTCTCACGAAGCTGGCTCACTTTTAACCAGGTAGATCACCATGTGACCTGCGCTGCACGGCTAACCTGCTCCGGAGCAGATTCACTTCAGTGGATCAACAGCCCGACCACTGACCAATCAGATCAGTCCAGCTGTAGTGTCCATGTTGTGTTTGTATGAAGGTGAGGAAGCGAACTCCCCACACACTGCCACTCTGCTGTTGATCAATCTGAGATTTAAAGCAAGCACATGTTGAAGAGATCTAAAGACAAGGTCCAGCGTTCCACGTTACAGACTATAGTGTTCTGTCTTACGGACAATTAGTGAAAAGGCTCAGTGAAGTACATCCACTGTGTTGTGGCAGGAGATTCAGTAGTTAACATAAATTCAGCAGAACTGCTTAAACTGCAAACCGACAGCATTAAGGGACTGTTTAATGGGATCAAAAATCTCTCAGGCCCAACCCTAGTTAGGAATATATTCGATTAAAATTAGAGTTTTTAAATCGCATTCCCAATACCAGAACAGAGAGAGATAAGGATTTTAATGAGGAAGTCATGTTCGTCAAACCTACTAGATAATTCATCCTTTAAGTCAGACTCGGACCAGTCATAAATGTAAGATGTATGCTTTTGTTTAGTGTTTTCTAATTGTACATTTGTTTTACTTTCACTAGAGAGAGTGCGTTTCTACAGGAACCATCCGGGACTGTCTCACGGGGCTAAGCTTTCTGTAACCCTGTATGTATATATATGTGTGTGTGTGTGTGTGTGTGTGTGTCTTAGTAGGTTACTCGTGGGTGCAGTATCCCACGCGACAATATCTACATGTGAAACGTACATGACTTTCTGTGGAGCGGCGTGTTAAAGCCGCATTAGCTGCACATCAAACCACGATTCGTTAGCATGCTAATGCTAATTCATGTGGTGATGTCCGTCGGTTCCGTTAGACCACATCTCGTGGCAGACATACTACACTTTCGTTTCACAGACTTAACCTTTATATTAAAATGTGTATTACTTTTAGGATAATTCGCCACAGTTTACCTTACGGCTGGCGCCACGACCAAACCAGGTAGTGTTTCGCCAGTCAAAACACTTTCTTCTTCTAACGTTACTGTTTCAGGATTCACCCACACGGCTGCTGCCTCCCAGCGGTCACAAGATGGGGTTGCAACAAGTCTTCTTCTTCTTCTTCGATTTTAATGGCGAGCTACAGACCAACGTTAAAGGGGCTGCCACCTACTGTATCGGAGTGTGTAACATCATGACTTTAACCAAAACTAACAAACGGGGGGGAAAAAACAAAACAAAAAAATAAACACAATGATCAAAATCACAAAAATCACAAATGAACACTTTATAGAGATGTTATATTGTAGATATGATACCTGCTTCTTTTAAATCTTTGAATAAAGCCCTTTGGGCCTGTAAGTGTTCCTCCCCGGTCCCTAACAGACCTGTGGTGCTCCCTGCCTCTCTGCCCCTAACCCCCTCCAGTCTCTCTCTCTCTACACTGAACCTCCTCATCCCATCAGCACGTTCAGCAGATTCCTTCCAGTTACGAGTCTCCCATTTATCTGACTGACTGTTTCACGGTATACAAGCTAGCACTGAGTCCTGTGCGTCCTGGTCTCAGCCTAGCACAGATAACATCTTTCCTACATTTACCTGATTATTTCTGACTGACAGATGTTTGGATTTTATAGTATTCTCTACCCTTACTGCCGTTATTCCATGTTTCCTGCCATGATGTCATTATTCCCTGATGAGTTAGTGACTTTGCTTCTGATCTCCCAAAACAAATTTCTAAAATGTCGTTATCATTTTTGTTTAGTGCATTTTTAGTAAGTTTATCAGCAGTCTCATTTCCCTCTGTTCCAACGTGAGAAACGAACGTCTGTTCCCGGTTGCTGCAGATTCAGTGGGCTCATATAAACCTCGATTAAAAGATCCTCTCGGACTGATTCTCCTGACTTTGTACTGCAGCGGCACTTTAACCGGTTTAACCTCCTCTGCTGTGTGTCCTGAGAGCCTGTTTGAGATCCTCCAACACTTCCTCGGTCAGATCCTGGGGGGTATATACCCAGCCCTACAGGTTCCTGATCTGAGGATATTAATTATCTTAAAAATATTAAGATAATTATAGTAACTTTTCTTCACATACTCTTGAACCATGCACCCAGTGTTATCCTTCCTCTCTGCCCACTCTCTCCTCTTTTCTAGTGTTTGCAGATTTCCTTATCTTCTCACCCAGCATGTTAGAGATACCTTAGTTCTCCTCAGATGCAGAGGCAGTCCACTGGATTCAACCAGCACTGCACTGATGCTCCTAAACGAAGTCTTCGTGCTCCGTGTCGTGTCCTGTCCGGTGTTTCTAGGTGAGGTTTTGCTGCTGCTTCATTCACCATGCAGCCACAGTCCAGAGCAGCTCTCATCGGAGCCCTGTATGTGTGTAATAATGCTTCTTGGTCAGCTCCCCGTTCACTTCCGACCACACACCTCATTACATCTAACACCTTTTTACATTTGGCCTCGATATCTTCAGTATGATTCTTCCATGTGTATTTTTCATCAGTCCATAGATATTTAAAGGCTTGCTGTAGTGTGAACCCCTGCTCGTAAAGCCTGATGGTTCTGCTCCTGAAGGTTCGAGTCCCCAGCCATACGACCGTCTCTCTACACTGACTGTTGCTTTCTGTAAACGTTTCAACACGTGAGCAATTTATTCACCTTTTCCAGATTGCTCCATCGTCTGTGTACACTGCTGACTGCACACCTGTCCCTGTATTTTCAGAGATATCATTAATCATGATCTTAATAGAACTGGACTGATTCTGATCCTACTTTAGCTTGCCATGTTGTGTCTGACAGAAAACCCCTGATCCTTAACCTTCCACCTGTTGACCTTCTCTCCACATCATCAGAAGCTTCTCAGTGCCAAAGAAAACTACAGCCATCATTTCCTTCATATCAAGGGTCTTTGCAATTTCATGACGTACTTTAATTAGAGCGTCTGCTGTGGTTCTTCCTTTTTCTAAAAAGTATGATCACCTGTAGACAATCATTTTTTCCATCCATTGACAGTGTGTGAGGCTGGTGCTGTAGGTCTTTCCTGGGTTAGCAAATGGTCAGATTCATGCCATCCTCCACTTCACAGGTAGTCTTCCCTCTGTCCGTAACGCTCCCTGTGGTAACTGACCGAACACAGCATAACTCAGCTGATCTCGTCCCGAGCAGAACATCTGCTGCCCTTCTCGTTTCCCTCAAGGTGAAGTCCACATCCAGAGCGGAGCTGGTTTCTAACTCTTTACCGGCACCTTCTCATGATCTTTCAGGACTTCTTCTTTCCTTTCTGTCTCTCAGTGAGGTGATTTCCACTGTGAACGCTGGCAAAGACTCTTCCTAGGAGCTTGGCTTTTTCCATTTCTGTTATTGCTGATTGGTCTCCATCTGCAAGTACTGATGTTTTATTGTTTAACCTTCTCCCACTCATCTTTTAACCATATTCCGTACACGAGCCACATCTCTCTCTCTTCCAACAGAAGAACTAAACTGTCTCCTTTTAGCTGTTTTCATTATGTTGCGTGCTATGGCTCTTTTCCTTTTATATTCCATCAAACTGTTTCTGAAAGCACTATTTCTCTCTTTAATAGCCAAGCTACACTCATCAGTCCAGCATGGCACAGGTCTCTTATTCCCTGTCACAGTTGTACAGTGTATACTTTTTGAGGCAGCTTCAGTTATCATACATGTCATTTCAGCAGCACATTCATCTACGTTTCCATTCATTTTAATGTTACTAGCTAATTCCCTGCAGCATTCTTTAAATTTGTCCCATTGAGCCTTTTTAAAGCACCATCTATATATAGGAGAACTTTCTTGGGTACATCTATCTATATTTATATTACATATAATGGGAAAATGGTCACTACCTATGTTATACGCTGTATGCTAACGTTAAGGACACATACAGCTCTGGGGCAGCAGGTTGAGGGTAGCGGACGCTAACAGGCTCAACAAACTGATCCGTAAGGCCAGTGACATTGTGGGGGTGGAGCTGGACTCTCTGGCGGTGGTGTCAGAGAGGAGGATGCTGGCCAAACTACATACCATCTTGGACAGTGTCTCCCACCCACTCCATGACATGCTGGTCAAGCAAAGGAGTACCTTCAAGACTCATCCCCCCAAAAAGCACCACAGAGCGCCACAGGAAGTCATTCCTGCCTGTGGCCATCAGACTCTTCAACTCCTCCCTCTAAGTGTTAGTCTGTATGACCCGAAGTCATTAAACTGGACATTGATCATTAACATCACTGCAATACTTGAAATAATTGTGCAATATTCTGTGTTAATACTCCTGTGCAATATACTCTTTTCAGTTTACATTCCCTATTTATTGATATTTATTCATACCTCTATCACTGCTGTGCAATATTCTCCGTCTCATTATAATCTTAATAAGCTACACTTAACTTGGCAGTTCATGCACTATTACTTTATACCGTATTATTGTCATCCACCGGTAAACCCACTTTGTACTTCACACTTATTTTATTTTATACTTATATCCACTTGGTACTTAATCAATTTTCTGACCTGTATTATAGTGTATTATATTTTTTGCTTAGTACTTCTATTCCTGTGGGCACTGACGTGACAGTGAGCTGCTGTAACAAAAGAGTTTCCCCTCGGGGATCAATAAAGTATTTCTGATTCTGATTCTTGTTGCATATTTTCCACTCACACAGACAAACCATATTTGCAGAAACCAGTGTTAAATCAGTACATGACATCTTATTCCTGTTTATATCTAATCTTGTTCCTTTACCATTGTTTAGACAAACAAGATTTCTGGGATCTATCGCTTCTTCAATCACTGTACCATTCTAATCAGTATGATCACTTCCCCATAGGCTACTGTGTGCACTGAAATCACCGCACCAAACTTCTCTGTGACTTTCCTCTCCCAGTATTTCCTCAAACGCTGCTGCTGTTAGTTTGACATGGATTATAATAATTCATTATTCTGATTGAGCCTTGTGTTCTGTATACCTCAATAACTGTGCATTCATGTCCACCTGAAGGATGTATTCTTCTGTATGCTAAATTATCCTTAATGAATGTGAGTCAGCCACCGCCTTGTTTATTTGCTCGATCATGTCTGGCTGAATTGTATCCTGCCGATACAAAATCTAGATGTGGTCTCAGCCATGTTTCTTGAATTCGTATTAGAACTGGTTTGTCCTTTAAATCCTTTATGACCTTCTTAAATTCCTGTCCATTTGCTATTAAGCTTCTGCTATTCCACTGAAAGATGGTAAGCACCATTACTAGTTTAATCACTAGCCACATCATATATGAACGGGTTCATCCGTTCTTGTATCGTTTCACACTCTGTGCTTGACGTCCCGAGGTACTCTTGTGCTGCTTCCACAATTGTTTCAATTCTCTCATTCCTGTCATTTTGTTCTAATCCGACGTACACCACTTTACATACGAATACAACAAAATAAATTGTATCTACCAACATGGTTCCCTCCTTTACCCTGCACCTGTGGGAGCTCTCATGTGGTCCTCTCTGATGTGCCTGTCTGTTTTCTGAACTTGGAGGATCATTACTGTTTCAGTGCTGTTTCCATTGCTACATGTTCGTTGGTGACCCTCTTTTGAACTGCACATCCCCCATAGGCTGCACTGTGGTCTCCTCCTTGCAACATTTAACTGGCACATCTTTCCCACACTTTCCAGATGCATGATTACCTCCACATCTTGCACATCTTTCTTTTCCTTTGCACTGGCTGGCAGTATGAGCCGTTCTTTGACATGTAAAGCATCTTAATGCCGGAGGAATGAAGCTGAAGAAGCATAGCATAACTTTTCTTGGGAGGTTGTTTTCAAAGTCGATGGTTACTGACATCGTTTCTGCTATTTCTCCATTTCTTTTAGTATTAATACGTTTAGCATCAAGCACTTCGCCTCCTTTCAGTTCTGTCTGGATATCCTCCAGATGTGACTCCTCTGTATCTAGCAGCTGAGCCAGGTTCATGGGTTATTACTTGTTTACCATCCAGTGTAGTCATTTTCAGCATTTTGTTGTTCTTGACTCGCTGCATGTACAAGTATACGGTTGTTATTCAGATACTTTGCAAATTTCTCTTTAGCTTTAGCCACCGACATGAGATGGAAACGCCCAACAAACTCAACTGTGACTTTCCAGTCCTTGTTTTGGTTTTCAGAGAGGCCCTAGCTGTCTTTGCCCCTGAACTGCTTAAATTACCACTATTTCCATTTTTCTTTTTCTTCCTTTTGAACGCCGCTTTCTGCCACTCCATGCCTCCATGGTCCCATCCTTCGTCCTCACTCCCAAAAGTCATGATTGTTACATTCACGGTACAGTTGTTTGTAGTTACTCACTACTCCATTCCGACTCCTCCATTCACATCCTCTGACGTCCTGTGTGGATCAGAATGGTCTTATGCCAACCCTATATTCTTCTTCTAAGTCCTGTCTTTTCCAAAAAACTAAATACTGCCCTGTAGCCCACATGCTCTGAGTTCAGTTGAAGTAACTCCTTTATTCCAAACTTGATGTGATCTCTTCTCAGTCTGTTTTTTAGCATCTGTCTTTCCTGCTCGTACCTCGGACAATTGATAATTACATGTTCTACTGTTTCCTGTATGTTACAGTACTCACACAGACCAGTCCCATGTTTATCAGTTATCTTCAGTGTACTAATAAGACCAGTATGCCCAAAACCTCATTCTTGAGATAATGTCTTCTTCTTTTTTTGATCTACTGGTTTCCCTCATTTCTCCTACTTTCTTTTGGATATTATAGTAATGCCTACCTTTAGTTTCCCTGTTTTTCATTTCTACTTTGATTATGCTTTTAACTTCAGCCTTACTATAATTTACTGTCATATTTACTTCATCTTTCTTAGTTGCATCTTTTGCATATTTGTCTGCCAGTTCATTTCCCTCTACCCCTATATGTGCTGGAATCCAGATGAATCTCACTGTTATTCCTGCTTTAGTAATTCTGCAGATACTTTGAGCTATTTCCAGCATCATCTCCTGTCTTGCTTCTGCCTGTAAACTCGTGAAACTGGTTAACGCACTACTAGAATCTGAACCTAATAACACTTTGCCTGGTTTGATGCTTTCTGTCCACTGAAGGGCTAAAAGAATAGCCAACATTTCCCCTGTGAATACTAAAAGGTTGTTACTAACTCTTTTATTTGACATTACATTTAAATCTGGGATTATGAATGCAACTCCTACTCTGTTATTATCTACTTTTGATGCTGATGATCAGTGTATATTTTAATATACTCAGAGTAATTTCCCTCTATATATCTGTTGACTTGGTTTCTATCTGTATTTCTCTCTTTCTTCCTTTCCAGAAGGTGCAGGTCCACCACTATCTCTCCTAATAACCAAGGTGGGACTATGGAGAACTGTACCATGGGGCTTAACATGATCTCCCCTAACCCTGTTCCATTCGCTGTGTTTCCTATCGTCCAGCTGAGGCTCTTGCTCTGCCGTTTTTCTTTCTCTTGGCATGGTTTTAACGCCTTCTGAGTAGGGAGATTTTCCTTGTGGCCCTCTAAGTTTGCCCAGTATGTTAGTGCTAATTGGGTTCTTCTGATTTCCAGTGGCATTTCATTCATTTCCACCTGCAGGGCTGATACTGGGGTAATTTTTATGGCACCACAGCAGAGTCTAAAGGCCTGATATTGAATTGTATCCAACTTCTTTAATAATGTTTTTGATGCTGATTGGTAAACTATGCTGCCATAGTCTAGCACTGCCCTGATTAACCCAATACATACAGTTTTCAGAGAAATCCTGCTTGCTCCCCACTCTCCACCCCTCAAACACCTTAAAATATTCAGAACCTTTTTACACTTTTCAACAGATTTTCCAATATGAGTAGTCCAAGTAAGATTCTGGTCGAACCAGATACCTAGATACCTCAAACACTCTATTCTCTCTAAACTTTCTCCATAAAGTTCAAGTTTAATCTGGTCCTGAATTTTCCTTTTTGTAAAAAAAACACTGCCTTTGTTTTTGCCACTGAAAATCAAAACCCCCACTCCATTGCCCAGCCCTCTACTTTCCTTATTGCCTCTTGCATTTTCCTGACTACATAATCTATATTCCTTCCCTTTTCCCACAAAACTCTGTCATCTGCAAATAATGTAACACCAATTGACCTATCTATCCTACTAAACACTTCATTTATCATAACTGAGAACAGAACTGAACTGATTCTACTCCATTTTCCACTAAATACTTGGAACTATATTCTTTCCCTGCTCTTACTGATATCCACCTCGCTGTTAAGAATTTTTTAACCCGTCTACACATTCTCCCTCTTATTCCCATTTGATGTAACCTGATCATTAACCCTTCCTTCCACAATATGTCATATGCCTTCTCAACAGAAAATACAGCTACTAAACTCTTTGTATTCATTTGAGCATTTGCTAAACACAGAGCTGGATCAAATGACAATGTAAACTTGAAAATCAAATGTAAACTTGAAAATGAAAATGTAATTCCACAATAGCATTATAATTTTCCACAAGTGTATGTTAAATAATAATAATAATAGATAATCAAAATGAAATAAATGAAACATTTCACTATTTTCATTTTCACAAACTGAAATGGGGGTTCCCAGATAGCAAAATCAGAAACAACATTTAAATGTCGTCGGGCAGAAGTATTAAATCTACGTTCACGTCCAACATTGAAACCAAATTGAAAGCACTCGTTAAGATTGATGTTGAATAAATGGTGGATTTTCAACCATAACTATTACTGAATCTATATTGATTCAACTGTCGCCTAAAAGTCAGTCTGAAGCTACATTTGAGCTGATTATATATTGAAACAATGTCACGGAATCAACACTGATTCAGCCATTATGGAAAAGGGTTCGTGGGGTTGAATTTTAGTTGGTTTTGATGTATTGAAACAATGTTGCACTATTTAACTATGAGAAACCAGACCTTTTCATGACATCTTCTTTATTTATACACTTGTACAACATGATATTGTTCTCAACATGTAAATGAAGTTCAAGAAAACTTTTGCTTTAATAAAAAAAAAAAGAAAATTAGCTAACTCAGATATTTCCCAAAAATGACAGCCGAGAAACACCCATAAGACAGGAACAAAACTCAAGACAGGAATCACAATGATCCGACATTGAACAAAGAAAGAGACACGGACTAAATACCCTAGGGGAGGTGAGACAATGAGACACAGGTGCAAACAATCAAGGAAGGGCCAACAATCAAAACTGGAGGGAAAGCAAACAAAGACAGGAAGTATCCTGTCTTTGTTTGCTTTCCCTCCAGACACACAAGGGAAGGAGAATACTACAAAATAAAACAGGAAATGAAAAACTCTCAAACTATTACACAAACATCTTGTAACAAATATAAAAGTGCCTTTCTTTCTCACTGTCGGTAGCAGTACACAAATCAAAATCAAAACAGCAATGTGGGGAATTACAATCTATCTGTAAACTGTTATGCACCGACGCTGAGAATCGAACGGCAGATTTTCGAATTTCTCTTTGGTGTAATTCCTTAATTGGCTAAAAAAAGCAGCAATAATAATTATGACTATGCAGTCACATGTAGGTAAATTAACTTATTAACGTTAAAAGTAACTTTGTAATCAAGTGAAATCCAAATGAATCACTCACAACTAAAGTTATGTGAAAATCTAAATTCAGGTTGATTGATTTGCTTCAGATTTGTCCTTAGACATGTATTAAGTAATCAATAACATTACACTAATGTTTCTGAACAAATTTGAGACGATAAATAAGCAAGTGAGTTTACTGCATACAGCCTCCATGGTGGTAACTCATTAGCCGCCAGCGTCTAGCTTTCCAACAAAATTGCAATGTGTGATTTCTAACATGAGCAGCGCGGAAAGTTACTATATTCTGTTATGATCAGAAGATGTCTACTTCCACTTTGAAATGTTGATTAAAAACGTTGCTGGTTGTTGATACTTTGATCCTTTGACTAGAGCTGAAAACTTCGGATCTAAATGTTGAAAATCGAGGTACATTTGTTTCTTTGTTTAGAACCTCCCACTTCTCCTATGAGAAAGATGATTAGCTGAATTAAAAAGTGATTGACAACTGGTTCAGGCTGCTTATTGGTGAAATTAGTTTTTGATTGACAGATGATTGTAAGCCTCTGATTGGCCAAATTAAAAAATGATTGCTTGTTACCCCTCCCATTCAAAGTCTCCAGTCTGCATAGATAAACTGTGTGTGACATATTATTAGCATATTCATGTTGTAGCTGGTTGGGCTGGAGCTAATTTGAACTATTTGATATATTATTGGGTTGTTTAATATATAACAATGTGCATCATACTTTAAAAGCTGATCATATATTTTGTATGTAAACTCTGAAAGCACTCAAATAAATGTATTGGAGTAAAAAGTATCATTTTGAATGCAGGATTTTTACTTGTAATGAAGTATTTTTACTTTATTGTATTGCTACTTTTACCACTACTCCTTATTTGATACCATAATACTCCCTGTCCAGTCTCAAAATCATACAGCATGCAGTATATCCTAAATCAAACTTGTAAACTATTCCTGATAATCTAAAAAATCTAAAAGATTTAGATATAGATACCAGTCACAAAAACATAGACCACAGTTTTACAGTTTTCTTTTTTCAGTACAGCACCTCGGGTGACCCCCCCGCCTCCCGCCCTGCCATAGCCCTAAAGCCTGATGCTGAGAGTGAAAGGTAGTATTAACAGGCTCGAGGGCTCAGTGACAGTTAATGTGACTGTGTCAGTGAGGAATGTGAGCAGATTAAACACACCTCTCAGGTGCTGCTGTTGGTTTTTGTTACAGAAATACTGAGGTTGCAGAGAGTCTGTATAAAGATCCACACTGACACCCTCTATGGATAACATACAACACACTATAGGACATCATACTAAATGGGAAACACTGAATGGGAAGCTGTGAGGCAGGTTATATTTTCTTAATGCAGAGCTATTCAGCTGTCAAAGATGTCTAAACTGCTTCACTACGTGTGTACTGCGAGTCATATAATGTTGAAAGGACCAAAATTAATGTTGGATGATAAATGTGTAGTAAAAGTCTGATACTGATAACACCTGCAGCTTAGTACAGAAGTGACAGACTGTTTAATGAGGAGGAGTCAAAGACACTCCTGTAACTTGATAATGTTAGAATCATA